>PISX010000056.1:383787-434603 GCA_004024625.1 Mellivora capensis | reverse complement strand
CCAGTGGGAATGTAAAATGGTAGCACTGCTGTGGAAAACAGTTTGGCAGTTCCTCAAAATGTTACACATAGAGTCACCATATGACCCAGCAGTTCCCCTCTAAGATAAGAAAACTGAAAATATATGTTCATGCACAAACTTGTATACAAATGTTCATAGTAGCAATATTCATAGTGCCCAACGAGTGGAAACAAGCCAAATATCCATCAACTGATGAATGGCTACATAGGATGTGGTACATCCATACAACAGAATGTTATTCAGCCATAAAAAGGAACGGAGTTCTGATACATGCCACAACATGAATGAGCCCTGAAGATATTATGCCAAGTGAAAGAACCCAGAACCAAAGGGCAGATCTTGTAGAATTCTATTTACATAAAATGTCCAGAATAGGCAAATCCATAGAGACAGAAGATGGAATAGTGGTTGCCAGGGTCGGGGAGGAGGGGGAATAGGGAGTCACTGCTTAATGAATACATGGTTTCTTTTAGGGCTGCTGAAAATGTTCTGGAATCAGATAGTGCTGATGGTTGTAAAACACTGTGAATATACTAAAAACTTCTGAGTTGTATACTTTAAAATGCTTTATATTATTTATAGAGCAAGTGAATACAATGATAACGCAAATGAGGTAAAATAAGAACTGGTAAATAGGAGTAAGAAGTACATAGGTATTCTTTATCAAACTACTTAATTTTGCTACTATGTAATTGTTCTATAAATGTGAAATTGTGTTTTAAAATAGTGGCTTAAAAATAAAATAGCAGCTTAAAATGGTAATAAATAAATAAAGTGAGCATCAGGAGGAGCCTGGGACCTAAGTGAAACACGCGTCTCTGTGTATCTGCACAGAAAGAAACCAAAGTGAAAAGGAGACGAGAGAATGGCGTGAGCAGCCATGTGAGCCTGGGCCTGAGTACTTCTCTGTGAAATGGGTACAGAACCACATGCATCCAAGAGTCTGTGACAGGATTCAGTAAGATACAGCAGATGCTGAGATAGTGTCCGGTCTCAGCAAACAAGGATAGTTATGATGATGATTACATAACACTTAAACACATACAGAACTTTTCGAAGCACATACACACAAATCTTAGGAGGCAGGAACTATTATCAACATCCCCATTTTATGACAAGGAAACTGAGGCACAGAGAGCTTAACAACTTCCCCAAAGTCACAGGGCTTATAAGTGTTGGGACCAGGATTTGAATCCAAGCGATGAGGTTCATGAGGCCTCTGTAAAATGACCACACAGCTCTCAGTGTTCTCAGTTTGGTTATTTTGGTATACACACACACAGAGACACACACAGAGACACACACACAGAGACACACACACAGAGACACACACACACACTATATACATGCATACATACATATACACACACATTATATACATACATACACATGAACACACACACACACACACACACATATAGAAGTATTTTTTAGAGAGGGAGAGAGGGAGGGAGGGGCAGGGCAGCAGGAGAGGGAGAGAAAGAATCCTAAGCAGGCTCCGCACCCAGTGCGGAGCCCAACGCGGGGTTCGATCTCAGGACCCTGAGGTCATGACTTGAGCTGAAACCAAGAGTTGGATGCTTAACTGAGCCACCCAGGTGCCCTTGGTTATTTTGATATTATAGCTGCAGTCGGAATTAATTCAACTAGCCTCTCCAACTCCTCTAATCTTCAATTTCAGAATCCCTTGCTATAGTCTGTGAGCTCTTGCTTCTCTGTTCAGAGGGGACAAGAGTACTGAGCAGGGAATGGAAGCACAGAGCATCTATAGGGATGGAGCTCATGGTGAGAGAGAGGAGGCCGGGAACGTGCAGGCAGGTGCCTCCCACCAGATGTGCCAGCACTGGGATGGGGCAGCCGGCCTGGGAGGATGAAGGGTTAAAAGAGTATAAGGGGTGGGGAGGGGCAGGGCAATGCTATAGTTGAGCTAAGTAGGTGCCATGGTCTGTTTGTGTCCCCCCAAAATTCTGTTACAACTCAACACTCAAGGTGATGGTATTAGGGGGTAGAGCCTTTGAGAGGTGATTAGGTCATGAAGGCATAGCCCTCAGGAATGGGATAAGCACCCTTATAAAACAGACCAGGAAATCTCCTTTGCCCCTTCCACCAGGTGAGGATACAACAAGTCATCATCAACAATCTCCAAGAGGGCCCTCACCAGACTTCAACCATGCTGGCACCCTGTTCTTGGACTTGGAATTCCAAGAACTATAAACTTCCAGAACTGGAAGCAATAAATTTCTACTATTTAAAAGCCACCCAGTCTATGGTATTTTGTTATAACAGTCCAAACAGATGGAGACAGTGGGCTAGCCAGAGTTGGGCTTGACTGGCTAGGTTGGTGGGCTGGGAGGGGAAGGACTCATAACCTGAACACCAATGCCTAGAGAAACAGCGAGTGTCATTTTCCGAGCATTTGCTCAGTGCCCAGTAAGGGTTTTACCCACATCACTGAGTTTAGGTAATCTCTCAAAAATCCTTAGGGGTGTTACTGTGCCCATTTTACAACGGAGGAAGCTGAGGCTCAGGTTTTGCCCAGGACCACCCATGTACAAAAAGCTGAGTGGGACCCCAGCTCCCGACTCCTCCCTGCTCCTCTGCCCTGTCCAGCACGGTGCCAACACATGGCTCATTGAGCCACTAAACACGAGAGTGTTTGACAGGAAGTTACTTAGCGCCTCAGCCCAGGGATCTCCCCTTGAAGTCCCCATGGAGGTTGGCATGGCCTGAGGACAACACAAAAGTCAGGGGACCCTGCAGAAATGGTCCCTTCTCTCCAGCACTGCTGGCAGAATTGTGGGGTGGGCTCTTTGCCCATCGGTAGAGGGTGGGAGTTCTGCTCAGGTGCTCACCAAGTTAACAGCCTCAGGGATGGCCAGGCCCTGCCCCTCATCAGCTGCCTCGGAGCCTGCCCCTGGTGGCTCCTTATGCCCTCTGGCTCAGAACAAACAGGCACCTCATTAGCCCCACTAAGCACTCATTTTAGCTGCATGGTTCTAGGGAGCAAGTGTATGCTTGGAACACAGAGGGGTTTATTACGTTTTCAGAAATAACACTTATGTAGACAAAAGAGGCCAGCAGCCCTGGGAGGGAACTTGAAGGCGCAATGAGGATGGTCAGCGGCCCGCTAGCCTGGCCCCACCCTGCCCTGGCGAGCCTCCCTCCTTCCCATGTCTAAGCTGCCACCTGCGACAGTGCTTCTGCAGGAATGAACACAGTCACCCACTCCCTTCCCCAGCTGCCCCCTCCAGACACAGCCCCTAAAGCTCTTACCAGTCATACCAGCCAAGGCCAAGGCCAAGGACCTTTCTTTATACTCCCAATAATGGGTCAACTTGCTCCAAATGGAGCACTCAGCCTTCAGCGTACTGGGCAGCCCCAGTCCTCATGTCCAACCAGTCGTGCCGGCCGGTTCTCAGGCTTGGTACTTGCCTGTAAAACCTGCTGACACTGTACATAGGGTCATGCTCATATCTTCCACCTCCAAAGGACAGCAGCTCCAGCCATGGGGTTTTCTCTTCCTCTGAACACACCTCAGGCATCCAACCTAGTGCCGCAAATCTGATTTCCAGTATCTTTACCATTCCACTTCCAAGTGGCCTCCATCCACTGCTCAGTGGCTCTAACCCCGAAGTCACAGAATCCTTCCCTGCCCTCTCCCAGAAAGACCCCAGAACCAAGGGACTAGACACCACATTTACTGGTGGTCTCGTTTCACAAAAGCCTATCCAAAACTGGCTCCTGGGCCAGCTGAAATGGCTCAAAATGGCCAAGGGTGCAACAATTTGAACAGTAAAGAAGGATTGGATTATAACCCAAAGTATAAAATAAATATCCATGAGCCCATTTCAACAGAAATAAATGATTGAATTAATAAACAAATGGAGGAGAAGAGACAAATCTTCCACACAGAAGAATTCCAAATAATTTATACCTGCCTTCAGAGGCAGAGGAAACCTCCCCACTCCTTAGGTATGGGCTGTGCAGAGCAACTTCCTTCCAAAGAGGACAGTATGGAAAGGGGGAAAAAGAGTAAACTTACACTGGTGAAACTGGACAAATGCACCTCAGCCAGGTGATCAAGGTCAACATCAACAGTGGCCAGGCATGTGGATAGCATGTGCCCTCGATACAATGTGAGGAAATGGTGCTCTGTTTTCTTCCTCCCTAAAACCCATAACCTCAATCTAATCATGAGAAAAACTCCTGACAGCTCCCAACACAGGGACATTCTACAAAACCCCCCAGTACTATCGAGATCATTAAAACCAAGGAAAGTCTAAGCAACTGTTTTAACCAAGAGGAGCCTAAGAAGATATAATGACTAAACGTAACATAGTATCCCAGATAGGATCTTGGAACAGTAAAAGGACACTATGTCCAAACCTAAGAGGTAGAAATAAAGCATGGACTTTCATTAATAATTATGGATTAGAGGGCGCCTGGGTGGCTCAGTGGGTTAAAGCCTCTGCCTTCGGCTCAGGTCATGATCCCAGGGTCCTGGGATCGAGCCCCGCATCGGGCTCTCTGCTCAGCGGGGAGCCTGCTTCCTCCTCTCTCTCTGCCTCACTCTCTGCCTGCCTCTCTGCCTGCTTGTGATCTCTGTCAAATACAAAAAAAATATATATATATATCTTAAAAAAAAAGACTTTCATCACTTAAAAAAACAATAATAATTATGGATCAGCATTGATTCATTTATGGTGACAAATATACTCATGTAAGATGCCAATAATAGGGAAAACTGGGTACGGGGTACATAGGAATTCTCTGTACTCGCTCATTTTTTCTCTGAATCTGAGACTATTCTAAAAACATTTAAAAAATGGTTTCCAAGTCCTGTGTGTGCTGGCTCCTCTCTCCCCTCTACCACATACCACCCTGCTCCCCAGCTCCCGTGAACGTGCTCATATTAACTCTCCACCAACACCCTCCTTGCCAGTCTGTGGGGTCCCTCTGGCTCATCTTCAGTAACCTTCTGCATTTGACTCTGCTTGCAGCTCATACCTTTGTAGCTCCCCTCTTCCCTGGAGAGAGCCATGTCATGGATCTCTCCTGGTTCTCTGACTACTTTTGTGGCCATTACTCCTATGCCATCCTCTTGGCATAGGTCTATGCCCAGACCTGCCAGGGATGCCTCTTGGCCCCTCTTCTCCTACATTCTCTTTAGTGGGTCAGACCCCATTTAGAGGCCGGTGTCCTAGGTGTTCTTCTCCAGCAGAGATGGCTTTATGGTGACTGAAAACTATGTGCTCATCCCCTGGTTGCAGACATTTCCATATGGAAGTCAGCTGTACATTTCATCAACTGTCCCAAACCCACATGATCATCTTCCCTTAAGCCCATTCTTCCCCCTCTGTCTTTTGGCTCAGGGACTGGCATCTCCATCCACCTGGGGCCTGAGTCCTATATACAGTCCTGGGTTCTTTCTACCCCTCATCAGCAACGTATCACCTGCTCCTGGATCCTTGGAGGCTAACTGCTTAATGCTGGCTTCACATCAGGCTCCCTGCTCATTAGGAAGCCTGCTTCTCCCTCTCCCACTCCCCCTGCTTGTGTTCCTGCTCTCGCTATCTCTCTCTCTCTGTGTCAAATAAATAAATAAAATCTTTCTTTTAAAAAAAAAGCTGGCTTCGGGTACTTTATCCACCCCTGTGACACGATCCTGCTGTTCCCCACTCTCATCCCTTGCCTGGATGTCCACCCCAGCCTCTGTTCGCTCCATAGCAGCCAGGGTGTGACCCCATGGCCATCTGCCTGCAATGCTGGTGGATCTCAGATGCCTTAACTTGGCTCCCACAACCCTTCCCTCTCTCCTTGCTCTGCATCCTCACCTGCTGCCTCTATTTTAACACCATCTCCACTCCACACAACTGACCCTATCACTTGCCCATGTCCGAAGTCTGGAGTGCTCTTCTTTCCCTTGTTCTCTAAAACTGGTGGTTCTTCAGGACTCAGGAGAGAGGGCAGCTCTTCTGGGAACCTTCTCTTACCTGCTGTTTGGCCAGGTGCCTCTCCTCTGATGCCCGAACACTATGCACTCCCCCAACTAGAGAACCTAACTCTTGAGGCAGGTATCATCTGCTCACAGCCAGCATCCACCTCTCCCTTGTTCCCTCCTAGCCTATGAGCACCTCCAAGGAGAAGACTGCATCCCATGCATCATTGCTGTCCCCCACCCCAACCTCATGGCTCACTGTCGCCCCCAGGATTCAATACAGCAAACATGTCCAGAGCCCCTACCATATGGTAACACAATGCCAAGGAGCTTACATGCATTTTATCATATTTATCCCTCGTAATAACAAATGAGGGTAGGTGTTTAAATTATTTTTGCTCTTCTACCAAAGAGGAAACTGAGGCACAGGCAACTTGCTTAAGGTCATTCTGCTGAAGTCATGGAGCTGAAATGGAAGCCAAAGTCTTGACTCCAACACTTGTCCTTTTAACTGCATTGTTATTGCTTCCTGTTCCCTTTCCACCTAACAATCTAGTGACCCGTGCCAGCAGATACCATCCATAACACTGTTCCGTAGGTCCATAGCATTCCATCATATTGATGCGACATAATTCGCTTAACTGCTCTTGTTATTAGTATGTGTCCTGTTGTATGATTTTTTCAAATAGTTAACCAGTTATACTAGCACTATTTATTACATAGGTCTTGTTTTTTCCTACTGATATGAAATGCCACCTTTATCATATGATAGTTATAAATCTTGAGTTATTATCTTATGGTGGCTCATTTGTTTAATTGTACCAATTCATATGGCTTTGAGTAGTTATAAACTTACAATGTGTTTTCCTTCCTTCCTTCACTCACTCACTCACTCACTCATTCATTTAATAAATATGTATTAAGTAGTTTTGTGGATCAGGTGTTGTTCTAGTAACTTCAAATCAACAGTGGACAATGGAGCATTGAGCAACATTGCCTTTCCTGTACTTGCATTTTAATATCTGACCTTGAAAATAGCTCCCACCTCGATCAATTTTATTTATTAAGATGTTCTTAGGTGTTCTTGCCTATTTATAATTCCCAATGAACTGATGTTGGCAAGTAAGAAAATACATTTGGGATTTAATTGGCACTGAATTAAATGTATGGATTAATCTTAATGGAATTGACAATTTTTAATCTTCTTTTCCATGAACACAGCAGGCGTTTCTGTATAGTCAATTCTTATTTTTATGTTAAAGTTTAGTCTCACACATTTATTGCTAAGTTTATTGCTAAGTATCTTATATTTTTGTTGCCATTGTGAATGTCATCTTTTTTCCATCATATATTCTAAATGATTAATGCTAGTACATAGGAAAGGCATTGATTTTTGAATATTTCTTTTAAGTCAGCATCTTACTGAATTCCCTGATTAATTGTAATAGTTTCTAGTTGGTCTTTTGGATTTCCTAGGTAAATAAGCATATAATATATGAAAAATAATTTTGCCCCCTTCTTCTTTGTAGTTTTACCACTTGTTTGTTTTTCTTTTATGTTCTTGTTATATTGACCAGTAAAAGATTTCCAAGGTGTGCTAGACAATGTTTAACCAGTTCTCCAGGGAAAATAATCCTAATTTGTTGCATTTTCTAATTTCCACGGTATAAATGCCCCCATTGTGACCAATAGTCACTAGACAGGCTAGGAAGAGATGCACACTTCTCTTGATGCCATAACTCATGGTCCCCAACCGCAGATGATTTCACAACAATTCTTATATGTTTCCCTGGTCAGTGCTCTTTTCTGTTCTCCATTCCTGCCCACTTTCTCCACCCTCCTCAAACTGTCCACCTAGTCATCTTCTCTTCCCTCTTAGCCGGCCAAGTCACAGTCTCTTCCTGGTGAAACCATCTCTCCATCAGCATCTGTCACTTCCTCCCCCTTCCCAGGTGACGGAAGGCACTGGGCCTCCCCCTACAGAAACCAACCCCACCCCAGCACCAGTACTCTGGTCCTGGCCCCTTCCAGCTCTGGGGGATCAGTCCTCCCATAAACCCCATTCCTCTCCTACTAGAGCTTTGTTATCAACATTTAAACATGCTCAAGTCTCTCCGATCCTAAAATTCAAGCAATCAAAAACACTTTTATCACGTTCAACCCCTCTGTATGTCTTTACTGGACTTCACAGACAATACTCCCCAAAGAAACTGTATCCTGTGCTTTCTCTTTTCTCCCACTCATTTCTTGACCCCTGCAATCTGGCTTCTTTTCCCACCTCTTCATGGAAACAACTCCCATCAAGATCGCCGACGGCCCTGTTGCTGTTAGGCCAGTAGATGCTTCTTAGTCCCCTTCTTCCTGACTTGGCCGCGGTTTTTAACTCCACTCCCGACGCCCTCCTCTGTGAAGTGTTCCTCTGGGCTGTGGTGATTCTGTATCCCTGGATTTCCTCCAAACTCTCACATTACTTGGGCTCCTTCCCTGATTCCCCTTCCACCCTCAGGATCCCACCCAGTCTCCCTTTCCCTTTGACCTAGAATCTTTCTTCCTTAGTATCAATCTTTGTATCTATGTTCTGGGCTCCTACATCACCTCAAGCCCAGGCCAGGCATTTGAAAATGGCACCCAGTGGGCGTCTGGGGAGCAATAACTGTGACAATGGTGACAGGGACAATGAGATGATCAGCCAAAGTCTAGAGCTGTGAGATTATGATTCTGGAACAAGAGCGGGGCCCCCTGCTTCCCGCATTATGTTGTCTGGCCTCCACCTAGGACTGCAAGTTGGTGCAAAGAGGTTCTTTTGGGTGTGAATCAATAACAAACGCTCCAACTGTTCTCTGACTCATCACCCAGGGAACAGACCCAGTCTCACTGCTACACAGATTTTATTTAGGGTCTAATGATGGAATTTTCTTCCCCACATCGGTGACAATAGCCAAGAGAGGAACAATATGGAGGAGAAACTCAGGGTCAGTGCTGGCGGCAGCAGCTGGCCGTTAGTAAACCATGCGGTTCCAGCTGTGCTCTCATACCCTACCACTGGCTCCCTGAGGACACTACTGTGGGTGCAGGTGCACACTGGGCCCAGACTCCCTCCTGGGCAAGCTTTGATAAGGATCCTGTCCAAGGGTATGGGGGTCCCAGCACTTGCACTAGGTGCGGACTCAGAGGCAAAAAGGATTTCTCAGTTTCTGTTGCTAATGACACCCCCAGTTTTTAACTGATGGCCTCGAGCAAGTTAGCTAACCTCTTAGGAGATTCGTTTTCTAGCCTGTGAAATGGGAAGACTAATATTAGTACCTTACAGGTTGTTATTAAGAGTCCATGACATCGTGGAGATAGGGGCTCTCTGCACGGTGCCCGACAGGCTAACACGAGATACACAAGGGCAGGTTCTGATCATCATTACTGGTTGCCTTGAGAAGTCTAAAAAAAAAAAAAAAGGGTCCCAGGAAGAGACAGAAAAGCCAGGTATGCCTGCAGGTCTGTGGACCTGATTAAAGCAGCCCCTCCTCTGTGACTGGGAAGGGAGGATCTCCATACTCACAGACGGGGGATAAAGAGCTCTCTCCCCGGCAGTGTGGGAACTCTGTGCCCCCTTTTCTCTGTCACTGAGGCCTATATTAAGAACATTAAATGTCAGCACAGACGCTTTAACTGCTAATGTGCGGGTGAAAGGCAGGTGGAACGCAGGTGTGTTACAGGGAAAAGAGAAGTCAGGAGGTAGAAAAAGCAAGAAGCAGGCAGAGGGAGAGAGTTGGGGGTGGATAGAAAAGCAAGATTAAATTAATCAGGATTTACAGCAGGAGGAAGCAGCACGCCAGAGGAAGGGCAAGACCAACCAACAGGACATTTGTGACCAGTCCAGGAATGCAGTGAGGTCTGGGAGCAGCCTGACTCCCCGAGGGTCAGGAAGAGACTGCTTGAGTCTCGGCTTCAAACCCCTGCAAAGATCTCCACTTGAAGAACGGATGGGGTTGGGGAAGGAGCCTCCCGGAAAGCCGACTGTCTGTGAAGGCGGCTGTCAAAGCAAGGCACTGTTGCTAAGGGAACCGCCTGGGAAGAGCCTTGGGTGAGGATGAAGTCGCCCTACCTCCTGGCAGCTGTGAGGTTTGGGAGGGGGCCCAGGGCTTCATTCAGGTCTGCTCTGCCATCTCCCCAGCTAGGATTTGGTCCCTGGAGGGCAGAGACCCTGCCTCCTCTGACTATGGCCCAGATCAGGCTACTCATTAGTGGGACAGGGCCATGATGATGACTGTTACAAACAATGGTAACCAAAAAAAACCAAACAAAAACAAAAACAAACAAACAAAACAAAACAAAACAAAAAAAACAACAACAACAAAACCCCAAATGTCCCTTAGATAAAAGGTCCCTGGAGCAAAGGAACTTGGAAGGGGACACTAATGCCTTTCTGTGCCAAAAGAGCTCCAGAATCCCAGGCCATACCCCTACAGGAGGACATCTGTGATTCCACATGAGGAGTAATGAGACTCATAAAACGTTTTCGTTAAATTGGGATGAACATTTCAGCTGGGGCGGGCAGTACCACAAAGGTATGCAAGGACTCTCTGGGGCGTAGGCTTGGAACCAGCATGGGGTCTCCTCCATCACATATTACTGCCCAAAGCAAGTCACAGGCCGCTCTGGATTCAAAGGGTAGGGAACAAGACTCTTCTACTCCGATGCAGGGAGACGTGAAAAATTGTGGCCATATTTGCAATTGATCTATCAAAGTGGTGATTAAACAACATGGGTTGGACTCAAATTCTAACTCACAAACCACAGGGTAGGTGATCTCGGGCAAGTTACTTTCCTTTTCTGAGTCTCCCTTTCCTCATCTCAAAAATGGTCAAAGCAAATTTCTCCTCCCATAAGACCTTTGGGACGATTCAGAGAACTCATGCTTTGGAAGTGCCTGGCATAGTGCCCAGGACTTAGGGGGTGCCAGCAAATGGGGCTCCTTCCCTTTAACCCAGGAGACTGGGGACTGCTTCCCACTGTGCAAGAAAAGGCTGGGGGCCCAGCTGGGGGTCTGCCACCCTCCCACCCCTCCCCGCCCTTCATCTTGCCCCCTCTGGAGCCCTCCTGCTGAGAACTTGAAGCACTCAGGGTCTTAAGGATAGTTAAGTAGCAAACTATGTGTTCATAATAAAATTTGCCTGCTTCTCACAGACATCCAATTTGCTTACATCCAAAGAGAAGAATTGGGTGCCTGCTTCCGAAATTGTTTTAATCTCTGCCACAGAATGCTTCTGGCAGGGTTTTTCAACTGGAAAATAGGAAATGAGTTAGAAACAATGGAGGAACGTGAATAATCTCACTTAAGATGTTTGATCTTGAGATGAGATGAAGTTGAAATCGATTTCCCGGTTCATAGCCAGACAGCAGTGAGTGGGAGGGGAGAGAGCTGGGGGCAGTGGGCCTGACTGGGTCCCAGATCTGGCAGGAACAAGGGCTCTCCTGCCTACCTGGCCTAGGAAACGCCTCCTGGTCCCTACAAAACTCTGGCAAACCACATACTGAGAGGGAGACAACCCCAGCCCCATCACCCCAAATGGAAGCACTGCCCAAAGCCCTTTGGTTTCTCCATATACCTGTATCTCATGCTAACGGCCGGCAGAACCAGCCCCTACATCTACTTCACAGACGTCTGCCGTGCACCTACTGTGTATTGTGGTCCGTCCTAGTCACCGTACCACCAGGCTTTAATAAAACCCATCTCCTATCCTCAAGGCACTCATGAGAGCCACCTGTGACAGGAATGGAGCAGTAAGAGCTAATGGTTACGGAGGGCTTCCTAGTGCAGGCCTGGGCTCAAGATGCTGCCTTCAGAAACCTGCTACATCTCACAGAACCTGGGGGAAAATGGGCTCAGAGATGAGTATCTGACTCTTCCAAGGATGGGATCAGGTGAGGCTACAGAGTCTGCCCTCTGCCTGGGGGACTATTCTGCCAAAGTAAATGGCGTGAAGAGGGGTGGCGCAGGAGGGCGCAGAAGGCAGAGTTGGGGGAAGCATGAAGAAACACGGGTAGCCTGCACCCTGGGAAGGCAGATTCTGCCCAGATTCTAGGCAGCAGGGAGGACATCCTTACTACCCCTGGCCCTGCTCCGTGTGAAGAAGTAGTGCTGGCCTTAGTCCTGGACACACTCTCAAAGCCAAGGGAGGCAGGGAGAGGATGTACCTACATATACCATGACTATCACAAGGACACACTTCTGCATCACGCAAACAAGTAGACCTAGACAGACACACACATGTATAAACACACATGCGCAGCACGTAGCCCACCCCACCCCCGGACAAAGGCACTAGATGTATGCACAGGTACCCATGCTTGCATGTGTTCTAAGACTAAAAACTCCTCATGGGCAGGGGCAAGGTCAGTCTTGCAGACCACGGTCCCCAGCACAATCCCTGGCTCACAATAGGCCCCTATAAGTAATGATAAACTTGAACTCAGTTCCAACACATGTGCACACACACAGACACATGTCCATGACCTGTGTGCATGGTAGCTGACACTGGGGGAGGGGTGCTTAAGTCCCCACAGTCCCCAACAGAGTTGGACCTTTGCAGGTGGAACCTGGAGGCGGAGCTGGGTCTTGGGGGCTCACGACTCTGCCACTGCTCCTCAGGGACCCAAGCCCAAACGATGGTCTCGGTCCGGTCTTTCTGCCCTGGAGGCTCCATGGGGTGACTGCAACCCTCCCCAGTAACAGTTTCCACCAGGGCCTGGCCTCTCAGGATCCTGGGTTGGGGGTTTAATGCATTATTGATTTCCCCAAGAAGGGAAAGTGCTGCAGCCATGGGTCCAGGTAGCTTATTTTGTGCGTCGATGACATTCAGGTACTAGTGAAAAATTATACCAATTATTAAATCAGCCATTATTACTTCAAAGTGCAATCAGTTGTCACAGCGGAGAGAGCTTGCACGGCGCGTTATTAGTCGGGCTGTGTGCACAGGGAAAGTGCTGAGAGGGGAGACTTTAACCAAAGGGCAAATGCATGAAATTTACTTAGAAATAGCGATTTATCACCCCTGGGTTTCTTACTGCTCAAATCCGGGCAGACACTTCGCTGGCAGGAGACAGGCTCTGTGGCCGCCCCTGCCTCCTGCAGCTCCCACCCTGACAGGAAATGAAAAATTGAGAAGTCGTTGTAACAGCTTAAAGATGCATTATCCTTTTTGATGTGCAATTTGAGCTTCATATCCAAAGGCAGATGAAATCACCGGCACCCACGCCAGGCAGAGCGGAGAAAACCACCTTTCTGAGTTTGGGGAGGGTGGGTTCTGTGCCCCTCCCCCCAAGTCTGGCCTGGCCCCACCTGAGAGAGTCCCAGGAGGCCAGGACTGGGTTCAAGAAGGGAGAGATGTCTGGCTGGGTGGGAATGGGGAGAAGGAAGAAGGAGATACAGAGAGGAGAGAGAGAAACAGAGACAGGATGAGAGGAAAAGAGGGTGAGCAATGAAAACGAAAGACAAAGACACAAAATGGGAGGAGACATGGACAGACAGACAACCAACAAAGACCAGGCCTGAGCAATGGCACTCACCGAAGGAAGGTACGTACATTCAGGGTGGGAGTGTGCATAAGTGCCGGTGAGGGTCCACACAGCTGCTGGCAGGGGAGGACCATGCCAGAGACCCTCGGCCTCGCGGCCTCCTGGCATATGCAGGAAGAGGGAGAAATCCCCTTTTTCAATTTTTGTGGTTCCTATGGATCCATCCTCCCTCATCACACAGAGCAGTGAGGCCCCAGAACCAGCCCCTGCCCCACTTAAGAGCTTCATGGTTGGCATGGCCCACTCACCTCCCGACAGCCCCAGACCACAAGCCACCTACAAATAGCTGAGGGTACAGTACAAAGGGTAGACCTTGCCTTTGTTCCGTGAGAGGGGAAGGGACACAGATGGATGACTCAGGAGACTCTTGTCCCCACTGCTGTGTGACCTGGAGCAAGTGATGGTATCTCTCTGAGGCTCTTTCCTTATTTGGGAGATGGGTGAGGAGAGCTGAGAGCCTGTGTGGACATCGCACCTGGAAGAAGGAGCCCATCATAGCCATCCAGAGCTCTAGCCAACTCAGAGGGTCTGGGTGCAGGGTGGCCACCGTTCATAGGGGCCCCAAATGGACCCCCATGTTTTGTTTTTCCTTTGAAAGATTTATTTATTTGAGAGAGAGAGAGAGAAAGAGAGAGAGAGCAATAGAGAGAGTGTGTGAGCACGAGCGGGGGGAGGGGCAGAGGAACAGAATCTCAAGCAGATTCCCTGCTGAGTAAGGGACCTGATGCTTGATCCCATGACCCATGAGATGATGACTTGAGCCAAAATAAGGAGTCTGACGCTCAACCAACTGAGCCACCCAGGCACCCCTGCACTCCTGTGCTTCTACTCGTCAGGCATCTGTGGTTAGAGACCTTAGATCCATGCACCTGTCAGGTGGACGACACACACAAGACCCCACACACCTAAAAAGAGAGGAAGATCTGAGAGGTAGAGTGTGTGGCAGGAGCACTGGGTCTCGGGCAGCACCCACGTGAATACAAACTCCGTAAGGGCAGATTTGTGTTCACTCAGGTATTTGCCCATCACTCAAATATTTGGTGAATAAACAAATCTTGTGCCACTTTCAAGCTGAGTGACATTAGGCAAGGTACTTCACCTCTTTGATCCTTCGATTTTATCATCAGCGAAAGGGTGCCTGCTTCACGACCACCATGAGGCCTGCATGAGATAAGGCACGCACAGTCATGTAACAGGCAAGAAAGAAGTAAGAGTGGCAATTTTTGTTACTATCAACAGGAAGGAAAGGAGGATATATGCTATGAGTGGTTATCTCTAGGCAATGGGATAAAGGAAGATTTTTATTTTTTGTTCTTACCTGTACTTGTCAGGTCTGATCTAGCTTTTTTTAAAAAATATTTTATTTATTTATATGAAAGAGAGAGAGCATGAGAGGAGAAGGTCAGAGGGAGAAGCAGACTCCCTGTGGAGCTGGGAGCCCGATACAGGACTCGATCCCAGGACTCTGGGATCATGACCTGAGCCGAAGGCAGTGGCTCAACCAACTAAGCCACCCAGGCGCCCCTGATCTAGCTTTATAATCACAAAAAAAAAGTAATACATTTACTTTAAAAGAAATAAATATTTGGCATCATGAAATTCTCAGCGAGGCAGGGTGTGGGGCCACTGAGTCTGGGGGCACCTATACTCCTCTTCTCCAGCCTAGACTGAGTTTGTGTCCTGGGGACTCAGGGCTGTCCTTAAGTTTGGGTGTCCAGGGACGCAGGCGGAGCCCAGAGCCCCTAACCCTACTTCCTCCAATGAGTTAGGGGAGGGTCTCTGGGAAACGTGTGCTGATTATGTCCACCTAGTCCAGCTCATGCTCCTGCCAAGCGAGCTCACAAACACGCTGAAGCCAAGTGTGAGGCTCTTGCTACATCCTGATTCCAATATGGAGCAGAGTAGCCAACACCCTTCTCTGCCTTCCCAGAAGACTGGAAGCTCACTGCCAACACAGGTGAGCCTCTGCCAGGACCTCCTTGCCTTTGTTGTACCCATTTCCTGCATCTTCCAATCCCCATGAACTCTCACAACAAACCCACAAGGCCACAGTATTACCCCATTTTAGAGAAAGAAAGCTGAGGCCTGGAGGGCAGACCTGTTTGCTCCAAGTGCGTCAGAGGTGAGGCAGGACTCACTCCAGCCCTCCCAACTCCAGGCCTATGTGCCCTTTCCACAACACAACACCTTCTTCCTGGTAACAGATGGCAGAGAGAAGGCAGCACTAATCAACTTCTCTATTGATTCCAACTTCTCCGTCAAGGAGATTGATCTTCTCAACAGAAAGGGGCGAGCAGACAGCATCAGCAGGAGCTGGAGGACCAGCTCGGCAAGGTAGCTGGCAGCTCAGCAAATGCTGCCCTGAGCCTAGGTCACCTGACCCAGACAAGAGTGGCCAAGGCTCTGACCAACAGACAGTGTAGCGACTCGGGGGTGCGCTATGCCTGGCGGAGGATGAAGATGGTTCTGCAACTGACTATAGTCATGATGGGCCACAGCTCTCTGGCCTCAGCCATCTGGGTCATCTGTCGGCCTATCCATCTGTCCATTCTTCCATCCATCCTTCCACTTCTTTAGCCATCCAGCCTTTTATGAGCTCCTTCTCTGTGTCAACTACTGTGCAAGATGCCAGAGTTCCCAGAAGGACTTCAGCATGCCCACAGTCCAGTCAAGGAGGCGATGCAGTGAGGTTGTAATTTATCCTGTTTCACCTTCTTATCAGTGAACTGGAGGACTTGCAGGAGAGTGGCAGATCTCTGCGCTGACAAGCCCCAGGCCACAAAATAATCAAGATCTAAAACCCTCCTAAAAGTTGGTCCTTCTTTTGTCAGAAAGCTCACAAGCCTTTATTATTTCTCCTCCCTCTGAATAGAAGCTTTACAAGGTCAGGAACGCTGGCTGTATTTGTCACTACTCTTCCTCCCACACTCCACACAGTGCCTTGCACATGGCTGGGGCTCAGTGAATATTTCTCCAGATGGATGGATGAATGGATGGATGGACGGACGGATGGATAAGTGGGTAGACAGTGAATGGGTGGCTGAAGTGTATGCTCAGGGAGGCTCGCCAGGATCAGATCTAAAATAGTTGAGAAGCTTATCCTTTCCACACAGTTGTTTCTATGAACTGGACATCACATTTTGATCTGCTCACCTCTGGTGCAGGGAGCTTACCTCCCACCTAGGCAACCCACCCCACAGCTGGATGGCTGTCATTGGTGAGTCCTGGCCTGGGGCAAGGCAGGACTAGGGAGCCACCTCCCACTTTTAAGTTTAATCCTTCATGAAATAAGTTAAGTCGTATATCTGAAGGGACTCTTCTCATTCATGGACAGTGTCGCTGTACCTTCGTCTCTTCTCATCACATGGAGTCCTCTTACATGGTAGGGGACGGAGGTCGTTCTGAGCTCCCTTGGAATTACCAAGATAATTATTAAAGTGCGACTCCCTGAGGAAGGAACAGTCTGGATAAATTCCCACTAATTCAGAAATGACAGGGACTATCGCCTCTTTCGTTCTAGACTCAACATATCTATTAATATAGCCTGCTATCAGAGGTCAAATGATCTAATACATATGGTGGTTCTTGGTAATGTGCCTGGCACAGGATCATACAAGATTGTGCTAGGAGTTTCAAGAACCATTCAAACCTATTCAGAGCCAAATAAGACTTAAAGCCAAAACAAGCCTGGGATGTTCAGGCTGCAAAAATGACTGTTCATACAAATGGAGTGATGCCCCAGGGATGGCTAGCAAAGTTTGGCTTGCATTATCGGGGTGCGGGGGGGCGCGACAGGGTTAGCTCTTCTCAGTGTGTGTCACACTTGAGGGATGTACTGGATATGGGTTCCATTTACACTCCCAGATCTTCATCACACGAACTGGATCACAGACTCCCCCTCCTGCTGTCCTCCTGATGTTAACAGAGGACCTGAGATTCAGATGGCCTTCATATTTACAGAGCACTGTAACTGCCTGCTCAGAATCTAGCTCAGTGCCTTACTGACATCATCCTTTGGCAACTTTCATCTTGGTGCTTGGGAGCAAATCATTCCTTTTATTCATCGGTGTTTTCTGAATGTCCACTGTATGCCAGGCCATGCGCTAAGAATAAGGAGATGGCAGCAAGCAGGACAGTCTTGGTTCATGCCCTCACAAAGCCCACGGCTCAGCAGAGGTCAGCAGGGGAAAGAGCTATAAGCCTTTTGGCAATGTCTAGGGGAGCTCATCTCCCAACGAGACCAGGGCCCCAATTAGGGAGAAGCAAACCCCAATTAAAGAGGTGTAGTACTGGGGAACCCAGGTGGATCAGTCGGTTAAGCCTCTGCCTTCAGCTCAGGATCTCAGGGTCCTGGGATGGAGCCTGCTTCTCCGTCTCCCGCTTCCCCTGTTTGTGCTCCCTCTCTCACTGTCTGTCAAATAAATAAATAAAATCTTAAAAAAAAAAAGAGGTGCAAGTGCACACCTCCTTAAACTCCGTATCTTCAGCCAAGCTGGCCTCATCCCAGCCCTAGCCCTGGATTGGGAGTACTGTCTGTGGGAGGAGGAAGTGGCTCCCTGGGGCGGGATGGGGGGCGAGGGGGGTGGTGTGCTGAGACTTAGCAGAGGTGCTCAGTTGGCTGCATGGGGGAGATGGAGGGGAGCAGGTCAGGGATGGAGTGGCAGTTCAGAGAGGTAGTAAGGTGCGAGGGGCACTGAATGCACATAAAAAGAACACAAGTCACTTAGTCATTCGGCAGCAAAAACTGGTACTGCTCATAATAAGGAAGGACTAACGGCACCTTACCAGGAGCCGGTGATTTCTCCTGGGCTCCCTGGCACTGGGGCACGAGAGCCTCACCCCAACCCCCAACCCAAGTACAGACAGCCCAAAACCTTCCCTCATCCTGTCAGCAGCTATGGAAGGAAGCCCAGGGCAGGAAAAGGCTGGGAGGTGAGAAAGGGAAGGGGCAGCCTGACTCCCAGGCACAGAGGGGATGGCCCCAGAAGGCCCCAGGGGCCGGGGGAGGGGGCTCCCAATTACAACCTCAATCAGACCTTGGAAGGCTGTGCTGGGAAATGAGAGCCAGAGCAGGCAACTGCCTCTGGCTCACGGAAAACTCCAGATCTATAACTTCCTGGAACATAATTAGCTGCTAACTTCAAAGATGCATTGGGGTTTGTGTAATAGGCACCAGGGCTGCTCAAGAACAGCAGAAACAGGGAGAAAAATGGGGCCGTCTGGCTTGGAAATGGAACAAGACAAAAGGTTTTCAATTCAGGGCTTCCTTCAACTGAGACCTGAGAAAAATAATAATAATTACGATAACTCCCTTTTATGGAGTGTTTACTGAGTGCCAAGCGCTCTGCTAAGTGCTCCGCATTCGAGCTCTTTTAGCGCTCACATATCTCCATGAGGCAGGCTTTATTATCAGAGACGACAAGCGACTGCACAGAGGTCACGGACACACACAACTCCTATCCCCGGTCTACTGCCTGGTCACTGCTCCAGAACCTCCATGTCTTCAAGTAACTCACACCTTCCTAGGAGAGAGCGCGGTATAGGGAACCAGCGTTTGCAAACGATCTCCTCCTTCTTTCCACGACACTCATCTCGCCTGCTGTGATGGCTGGTGGCAACCAGACAGGGATGCTGAAGGCAGAAAAGGTCCCTCCCAGGGCCTCTGTCGTGGGGCACATATCAGCTAGGGTAAGTTCCACCTGCTGCTGTCACAAATTCCCAAACCTCAGTCGCTTCACACAACAGAGGTTTATTTCCCACTCAGTAAATAGTCATCCAGTAACCCAGGCACCTTGTGTCTGTGGCCAGGTTGTTCCCTAGGGCCTCAACGTTCCCTGTGGGACCCTTTACATCATCTGACAGCACATGGAGGAGAAACATAGAGAACTGCACAGATCAGCCCTCTACCTCACTGGGTCCCGGTGAACCTCACTTCAGCCACATTTGATTGGCCAGACTCAATCACATGACCACATCTTTGCAAGGAAGACTGGGAAGACAGAAGGAAAGGGAAATGATACTGAAGTACCCCAGAAGTCAAGGCTCCCCCCATCCATCCATTCAACATTTAATGAGCTCTACAGTCCACTGGGCACTGTGCAGTCTTTTGGAAAGAGCAATGAGTGAAATAACTGTAAGTTTATCTCCAAAGAGTTTAGAGCCCAGAGGGAAAGAGAAACATAAAATCACAGCGACAGTGTACATTCATTCTTATTAAAATTGTAACAAGTGCTACAACGAAGCACAGGGGGCAGTGTTAGCAAATGGCACTGTGGCCTGAGCAAGACTGAGGAATCCAGGAAGTCTTCCCTGATGAAATGACTTTTTCTTTTTTAATATTTATTTATTTTGATAGCACGAGAGAGAGAAAGAGCATGCACACGCGCAAGAGAGAGCATGTGAGAGACATTGCAGGGGGAGGGGTAGAGGGAGAGAGAATCTTAAGCAGATTTTGTGCTGCATGTGGAGCCCAACACGGGGCTTGATCTCATGACCCTGAGATCACAACCTGAGCCGAAACCAAGAGTTAGACACTTAACTAACTTAGCCACTCAGGTACCCTAGGACAAGTGGCTTTTATACTGAGTCCTAAAGGATGAGAAGGACTTAGTTAAGTAGGTTGCATCAGAGTTTTCCAGACAGAGGAAATGGCATGTGCCAAGGCCCTGAGATGTTTTGCTCCTGCTCGTTGTGGGGTCACTGCCTTTTCAGAACTACCTAGATGGGACTCTGTAAGAGCCTCTTCCCCAGACCGCTTAGGAAAAGCTCTTGGGATGGCTGGGGTTCTCCCTGAAGCTTCCATATTTCATTCCTCTCGTATACGACTCCCACGTGACAGGCCCAGCTGAGTCCACCACAGAACGGGGCACTACACTGGACCAGCTTCCTCCGTCCCTCCTTCCCAACTGCAGCCTCTGGAGCCTACAGATTCGGGCCTGTGTCTACCCAGAGATACTCTTGGAAGACAGACCTCAGATCAGCCGCAGTCTTCAACTTGGAAAATGTAAAAACCCCTCCTGAGAGGCTGGGCCCCGCTGACTTGCCGTGGGCCAAGTGCTGGCCTTGGCTTAGTGTTCCTCACCCTACATCACACCAACATGGCCTTCGGGGCCCAGCCATCTCCCAAAGTACAGCCTTGGAGCTTGACTATGCTACTAGATGGAAATAATTCCATCTCCCCAGAATGCTCTGTTTGGAGTAGAACCACATTGATGAACCATCTCAGACTGGGGGGGACACTCTGAAGGGCATGGTGTTGCTTACCTACCTTTTAAAGATGCTGGGTCCCGTTAACAGGGGACGCTTGGCTTCTCTGAGCACACAGTAGGAATAACAAGGTTGGAGAGAGAAACTGGGGCAGAGCTGAACCATCTATACCCTAGCGGCCAGAGAAACCAAAGTGTGTGATGGAGTGGGGCTGAGGGAAGAGAACTGCACCAGGCTGGCTAACAGGAGAGGGACAGGGAAAGCCAATAATCCTCCAGGAGAGGAACAACCAACGAGAGGTTTAGGGTGGCATATACTCCTCCTCCATAGTGCCAAAAAATACTCAGTAACATTATTCACATATGCTTTTGCTTGGGGCCCTCACAGAGGTACATTCTCCAATCGGGCTGGCATGGGGCACGAAGCAGAGAAGCAGCACGTGTCCACGGGTGCTAGAGAATGAAGGGATGGCCACACCGGGGCTACCTCCTTGAGGGGTTGTTCTTTCAATGCAATAGCTGATTGGCTTCAGTTACATAAAATGGCAGGCTCTCTTTCCAGTGGGCTTAAGTTGGCAGGTGTGGTAGGTACATCAGTGCCTTGCCCACAAGCCTAAAGCATTCACCAAGGTTGCTGAAGGTTGCTCACTGCACCTGCAACCCTCTGCCTGGGGGCTCTTCTGCTGTAAGCTCACTTAGCCCAAGGGCAGGGCAAGCCAGAGGTCTAGAGAGTTCTTGCCCCTGGAAGCAGCACTGGACTGATGAGGAGGGAGGCTCTGACACACAAATACCCAAACTGTGCTGTCTTTCAGTTGGGGCAACTCTGAGGCATGTTCTCCAAAGTCTCCAAGGCTCCACGGCAGAATTTTCTCTACTTAGGCATGATGGTAACCTGTTTTGACAACTCGCCCTTCGTCAGCTTTCTTCCCTTCCCTACTCTCTAACTGATGTCTCCTGGGATCACTTCCTGAACAGACTACTTGTCCCTAAATTCTTCTCTCAGGTCCTCCTTGTGGAGGAACCCACACCAAGACAAGTTTCCTCCTTAGCAGATTATATGACTGGCGAGAGATCTTCTCAATGGTTCTCTGACCAGAGGATTATCTTTGGCAAGATGCGACTTCCCAGGTCCTCTGCAAACCAACAAGGTGCCTTACATTTGGTCCAAAAGCACAGATCTGCCCAATCTGCTGTCACCCCATTTCCTTCTATAGGCCCAGATCTCAGGGTCTGGAACTTTCTGCAAAGGAACATCTGTTCTGCAGAGCAGCTGGATGCTTCTCTCCCGGGCCCCCACTGAGGAAGTGGTTCTAAGTTAGCTTCCTCACAAACGGTTCTCGGATGGAAGAAAAGCAGCTGTCGCCGAAGCCACGTCAATCTGAGTGGTAAAAGGTTTGGGCAAAAACATATTTTATTGTTCTTGCTGTCAGAAACATAAAGATTTAAGGGGCATGTGACTCGGTAATTGCTGTGGACTTTTTTTCCCTTGACAATAAACATAAAACTTAAAACTGTATTAAAATCATTTGACAATTTTTATGCTCAAAGAGCCCAGAATGAATAATGGGGTTTTTCTGCATCTAAAATGCACTCTCTCGTCAACCTATAAAACTGTCAGAAATAAATTCATCAAAAGCAGATTATATAATTAAAAGTCACTATTTGTGTCTCTGCCCAGTTGGGATTGAAGTTGTTTGTTTGTCTCTCTCTCCTTCTCCCTCACCCTCCTTTTTAAAATTTAAAATTTTTTAAGTTCCAGATGGCAGCAAACTCAAGCTGGCCAGCTTTGTCTGGGGGAGAGGATAATATCAGGGCTTCCCTCATAAACCCAAATTTCCCGCTCCTGCCAGTCCCCCACCAAATCCTGATCTCGGCAGAAGACATGGCACGCCCCAACCAGTGCAGTTTTGGGGTGAGTTAAAGGAAACACTCAAGCTGGGGCAGCGCTTCTTTTTCGGACCCAGCAACAGGGGAGAGAGGATGTGGTAGATGCTTCCAGCATACAGCCACCGCTCACTCCCTCCTGCTGTACACACTGGAGGACTACTCCCAGGGTGCGGGGGGAGGTTAGGCGGATCTACATCACTGTCCTACCCAATGGGCTGCAAGCATGTGTGGTAGGTGCCACTTCTGGGCCACAGCACTTAAGTGCTGGTTTTAAATCCTCCAGCATTTTCTCATTCTGCACAGTGACGGCGGATGTATGATCCCAAACGTGGAGCTAAGAGGGTGAAGCCTCCAGCGCTCTGGTCACTAAGTCACGGGCATGGAGGATGCCGCCATGGAGAGTCACTCACACCAACACCAAGCTTCCTAAGTTATGCCGTTGAGATGTGGAGGTCCGTTTCGTACCTCAGTATAACCGGGTATATTGTGATTATTTAGGTAAGTGAGGCCAAAAGATCAGGAGATAAAAACACAGTCTGTTCTACGGACAAATCTCAAGAGGAGGGGGCATGCCACACCACAAGGGGCCACACGGGAGGCAGAGGGAGTAAGGGAAATGTGGACCATTGTGGCTTCCACGGGAAGAAACAGGTGAGGCAAGGTAAGCAGACACGGGATTGGCTAGCGTGAATAAATTCTGCAGACTCTGGGGCAGAGCATCTGTCCCTAGTCATCTGGTGCCTATCCCGCGGTGACTGGGGCAGGTGGACAGTGGCCCACAAGGGTCAGAGACCCATAAAGAAGGTGGTGAGGGGTATGGGTTCTGGATTGAATGGTTCGCGTTTGAAAGGTGGCTCCCAGGCAAAGTGTTGACTACCTCTAGGAATTACCTGAACCTGAGACTGTCCCTCCAGAATCAATAAGGCCTCAAGATGCCAAAGCATCAGGATACAGAAAGTAAAAAGCATGGCTAATACTGACTAATAAATGGGATTATTGTGATGTTCTAGCAGGGAAAGGACTAAATGCTAACTCTGATGGCCCAAGGGATACTGTGTAAGAAAAAAGAAGGGGGCAGGCACGCTGTGGGTAGAGGTGTGGAAGTGCAGGAGGCATAAGGAAAATATGGGGGTGCTGAAGAGAGCAGAATGGTGGAGCTAAGGGGGGCCAATGGAAGAAATACAGGGTGCATTCAGTAGGGATCCAATGCGGAGGCCTGGAGGCCAAGGTCTGGCTTTTGTCTTCCTCTGAGAAGCAGTGACTCTAGACTCTGGCCCAAACAGAGGATCCCAAAAGGAAGATGTAATTAGCAGGAGACTGGCTCCCCAGAGTTCTCCAAGCTGGTGTCTGTTCTCTCTGGAACCTCCCTCTTTAGGCCAGAGTGCAGAAACTTCCTACAAGGCGACCAGCTCCCTTGAAGTTCCATGATTCACCGATCAGTCCCTTGGGGGCAGAATGTGGGGCAGGAAGGACTGGGGAGAGTCCCCAGGTCAGCCACCAATCAGGCCCCATACAGCTACCTTCCTGTCTTTGGGTGCTAACTCTGGGGTCTTCCCACATACCCTACGCACTGAGCTTAGTTGGGGGAAGGAGACCAAGGAGACCAGGTACAGAGGCATGAAACAGGAGAGGAGATGCCAAGATGGGAAGATGAGGACGAACAAAAGGAGAGCTGGGAAAGGAGGGAGGCGCCAAGTGGTATTCTTTAAGCCTTTACTGTACACCAAGGGTTTACCATACTTCGAGTTTACTGTCCTATAAAATAGAAATCAAAGGCCCATTTCACAAATGAGAAAATTGAGGCTCAGCAAAGTTCAGCAAGTGGTAACAGCTTATCCAACATGACACAGTCATCCCAGTCTGTCTGGGTCCAAGTGCTTACAAAGTAAAGCATCCAGGGCCTCTCTGGGTGAGCAGGATGTTCTGCCTCCAGTGAGTCAGAGAAGTGGGGACATGGGGATTTACTTTCAACTTTGAGAAGAGGAGACAGGCAATTGGAGGGGATCCTCTGGCTTCAGAAGGTCCCCAGGCTATGCTGCCTTACCCCTCAAGGATGGGATGTTTCTGTGAGCCTTTCTTATCATGCTAAAGACTCCTTCTATTTTTATTTTGCCAAGAGAGGTTTTTCTATGAAATAGATGCTGAGTGTTATCAAATGCCTTTTTATCATCCCTGGTTTTTCCCTTTTGGCCTATTAATATGATGAATTATATTAATAGAGTTCCTAAAATAGAACTGTCCTTGCTTTCCAATAATATACCCTACCTGGCCATTGTGGAATAGTCATTTAATATATTGCTAGATTCAATTTGCTAATATTTTATTTAAGATGTTTGCATCTATATTTGTAAATGAGATTTGCCTGCAGCCTTCTTCTTTGTGCTATCTTTTGTCAGGTTTATTTAGCTCTGTAAATGAGCTAGAAGGGCTTCTGGTTCTGGAAATACTGTGGACCAGATAATCCAAAAAACCTCCCTGACATAAACACCTAGAAATGCTCAATACAATGTAACAAATACCTGAACTTACAGAAACATAGAGGAAATTTCCAGGAGCAAGATATAAAGTGGGAACTAAAAAACCAGAAAGCACATGGCTGTCATGGCAGTTGACCAAGAAAAGGAGAAAGAGGAAGATGATGCTCACATACGGAGGGGAGACAAAGCTTCAGGCCTGAGTTCCAAATAAGATATGGGTTGAACGGGCCAACAATAATAATGAATTTGGGAGGTATAAAATAAGGCAGGACTAACATACTGAACAAGTACAACATGTAATCCAAAAGGATATATTAAAAGTTAAAATATTTAAGGTTTTGAGAGAGGAGGGTCATTATTATTATTATTGATCAGCCTTAATATTTTTTAAGTCAAGTATTAATGTTAACAAAGGTAAGTTTCTAATGCAACCATTCTCCAATAAAAAGAGTGAGAGCTCCTTGGAGTAATGTCTGATTGTAGGACTTGGTGGGGGGATATAAAAAATTATCTTGGAAGTATCCTGTGGGGTCAAAAAGGAAAGAAGTGCTAACAGACACAGTCACGGGGCTATACGAAAGGTACATAGGAACCAACTGAATAAGCTTCCAATGCCCAAAGGCACAACAGCATGAATAGCAAAATAAAGGAGTTTGGGGATTATATCCAAAGTATAAAATAAATATATAATAAATACCAATTAATCCATAGCTATGTATGTAAGTTATTGAATTAAGAGACAAATGGGAGAGAACAGACCCATCCAGAAGAATTCCAAATAACTTATGCAGGTATTCTGCCCTCAGAAAGGCAGAGTGTAACTACCTACTCCTTAAATGTGGGCTGTACATAATGAATTCCTCTGTATGGTGAATCTGTTCCAAAGAGTAGAGGATGGAAAGGAGGAAAAAGAGTAACTTTATGACGGAGAAACTTGACAAACATACCTCAGCTGGGTGATCAAGGTTAACATCAATAGGGACAAGTCATGTTGATATCCTTGATATGATGTGAGGCAAAATGGCCCTATCTGTGATTTTCCTCTCCAAAATCCATAACCCCAGTCTAGGAATGAAAAAAATCACCAGACACATGCCAGTTGAGGGATATTCTATAAAATAACTGACTAGTAATCCTTAAAACTGCTACCAAAAGCAAGGAAAATCTGAGGAATTGTCACAGCCAAGAGGAACCTAAGGACATACAAATGTAATGTGGGAACCTGAATATGATTCTGGAATAGAAAAAGACCTTTAGCAGAGTATCTGAATAGACATTTCCAAAGAAGACATACAGATGGCCAACAGGCAAATGTAAACACATTCAACTCCTCTTGTCACCAGGTAAATGCAAACCAAGAGTATAGTGAGGTATCACCTCACTCCTGTTAGAATGGCTACTGTCAGAGAGACAAGCAGTAATAAGTGTTGGTGAGGATATGGAGACAACAGAACACTTGTGTACTGTTAGTGGGAATGTAAATTGGCACAGCCACTAGGGAAAACAGTATGGAGGATCCTCAGAAAATAAAAAAATTAAAAAAACCCTACGCAATCTAGCAATTCCACCTCTGGATATTATCTGAAGGAAAAAAAATACCAACTCCAAAAGATACACTCCTATGTCACTGCAGCATTATTTACAACAGCCAAGGAAACAACCTAAGTGTCCACTGATGGATAAACGGATAAAGAAGGTCTGGCATATATAGAATGGAATATTACTCAGCCATAAAAAGGAATGGAATCTTGCCATTAGCAACAACATGGATGACCCGTGAAGGCATTATGCTAAATGAAATAAGTCAGATACAAAAAGACAAATACCATATGATCTCACTTACAAGTTACGTATGGAATCTAAAAAACAAAATGAAGAACTCCCGGAGCGCCTGGGTGGCTCAGTGGGTTAAAGCCTCTGCCTTCGGCTCAGGTCATGATCCCAGGGTCCTGGGATCGAGCCCCGCATCGGGCTCTCTGCTCAGCAGGGAGCCTGCTTCCCCCTCTCTCTCTGCCTGCCTCTCTGCCTACTCGTGATCTCCGTCTGTCAAATAAATAAATAAAATCTTAAAAAAAAAATGAAGAACTCCCGTAGAAAACCAAACAAAAAATCAAGCTTATAGGTACAGAGAACAGATTGGTTGTTGCCAGAGGAGAAGGTGAGGTACAGGTGGGTGAAATGGGTGAACGGGGTCCAAACATAGAAATTTCCAGTTATACAGTAAGTCATGGGGGATATAATGTACAGTATGGTAACTATAGTTAATAATACCATATTACACCTTTAGAATTTGGTAAGAGTAAATCTTAAAAATCTTCATTATAAGGAGGGGTAATTGGCTGGCTCAGTCAGAAGAGCATGTGATTCTTGGCCTCGGGGTCATGAGTTTGAGCCCCACATTGGATGCAGAGATTACTAAAATAAATAAATAAATTAAAAGTGCTCATCACAAGAAAAAAATTATAACAATGTATGGTGAGCTAGATTTATTATGATGATCATTTTGCAATGTATATAAATATCAAGTCATATTGCAGACCCAAAACCAATATAATGTTCTAGGCCAACCATACCTCAATAAAAATTTTAAAAATAAAGATAGTTATTAAATAACTGGAAAAACACAATGAGAAATTCTAGTGGTTGAGTCCCTATTATGTCTCAAGCACTATATAAGGTGGGTTTTTTAATACATTAACTTATTTCTTCTTCATAAAAATGTCACTAATAAAAACTGCTACCATTTATTAAAAAAACTTCAGGTAAAATCTAAGTCAATATGAATAAAATATATACTTTAGATAATAATAATGGGTTAATACTGCTTCATTAATTGTAACAAAGAAAGCATACTAAGATGTTAATAATAGGGAAAATTGATTGTGGGGCATATGAGAACCCCTGTTCTATCTTTACAATTTTTCTATAAGTCTAAAACTTCTAAAGTTAAAAGTTTATCTAAAAAAAATTAAAGGTGGGATTCCTGGGTGGCTCAGTCAATTAAGAGTCTGCCTTCAGCTCAGGTCACAATCCAAGTCCTGAGATCAAGTCCTGTGTTGGGCTCCTTGCTCAAGGGGGAGCCTGCTTCTCCCTCTGCCTGCCATTCCCCCTACTTGTGTGTGTGTTCTTTCTCTTTCTCCGAAAAATAAATAGATGGAATCTTTTAAAAAAATGAAAGATAACACTATAAAATTAAAAATAGAATATAGAGGGGGAAAAAAGAGTATAAATTCAATCAAATTAAAAGTATGGTTAAAAAAGATACAAAATAGTTACAACAGAACTAAATACAGACCTTTTTGCAGCTTACAATAAGTGTAAATGGACTAAAATCTATTCAGTTAAAAATCAGATTTTCAGACTGAATTTTAAAAATAAAAATCTAATTATTTGTGGATAAAAAAAATTTGAAAGAGAGAAAAATTATACCAACTAAATATTTACCAAATAAAAGTCAAGGTGGCTATATTAACATCAGAGGGAAAAAACTCTAAGGCAGGGGTGCCTGGGTGGCTCAGTGGGTTAAAGCCTCTGCCTTCAGCTCAGGTCATGGTCCCAGGGTCCTGGGATCGAGTCCCACATCGGGCTCTCTGCTCCGCCAGGAGCCTGCTTCCTACTCTCTCTCTTTTGCTTGTATCTCTGCCTACTTGTGATCTCTGTCTGTCAAATAAATAAATAAAATCTTATAAAAAAAACCTCTAAGGCAAAAATCATGATTAAGTCAAAAGAATATTAACAATATGTAATGATTTTTTAAAAAACCTCACCTGTAACATATAATGTTATTATTATATATACACCTAACATCACAGTCTCACAAAATACATAAGAAAAAATGTGACTGACTATTTTTTAAACTGACAAATCCAGTATCATAGTGGAAAATTTTAAACAGACTCAAACAGTAATTTATAAAGCAGACAAAAAAATTTTTTGAAGAATACAGAACATTTGAATAAGACAACATATTTGACAATATACTGAACAATTGTAGAAAATCTATTCTTTCTTGTTTTTGTGGGTTTTTTTTTAAAGATTTTATTTATTTGTTAGAGAGAGAGAGAGAGTGCACAAGCAGGGGAACCAGGAGGTAGAGGGAGAAGTAGGCTCCCCACTCAGCAAAGAGACCAATGTAGGACTCGATCCTGGGATGCCAGAATCATGACCTGAGCCAAAGCCAGATGCTTAACTGACTAAGCCACACAAGCATCCCAAAACCTATTCTTTTTGCACACATAAGAAAAGCCTCCAAAAATGACAGATACAAGACCATGAAGCAAATCTCAACAAATTTCAAAGTTTTGCTAGTATACAAATCATCTTTTCTGATCATGATGCAATTAGATTAGAATGAAAAGATAAATAATGATAGCCTATGTTACAGCATAGATGTAAATAACTTACGGATCAAAGAAAGAATAATTATGGATGACTCGAATAATATGTATCAAATCTTATGGGGTCCTGTTAAAGTAGAGCTTGAAGGGCCGATGTTAGATATATATTAGACAAGGAGAATGAAAATTAATAAGCTAAGCACTCAAATCAAGAAATTATAAAAAGAATAACAGAGCAATCCAAAGAAGAAAGTAATAAAGAGCTGAAAATATTAAATTTAAATGATAAAACCAACAAAACCAAAAGCTAATAAGAAAAAGAAGGCACAAATATACATTAGAAATAAAGGGGTACAGATAAAATAGTGATTTTAAAAATCACAAAAAGGGGTGCCTGGGTGGCTCAGTGGGTTAAGCCTCTGCCTTCAGCTCAGGTCATGATCTCAGGGTCCTGGGATCGAGCCCCGCATCAGGCTCTCTGCCCTGCAGGGAGCCTGCTTCCTCCTCCTCTCTCTGCCTGCCTCTCTGCCTCCTTGTGATCTCTGTCTGTCAAATAAATAAATAAATAAATAAATAAAATATTAAAAATCACAAAAAGATGTTTTGAACTGTATGCCAATAAATTTTTTTTCAGGTTATATTATTTTTTTCATTTCATTTCTTTTCAGCATAACAGAATTCATAGTTTTACAACACACCCAGTGCTCCATGCAATGCGTGCCCTCCATAATACCCACCACCTGGCTCCCCCAACCTCCCACCCCCCACCCCTTCAAAACCCTCAGGTGGTTTTTCAGAGTCCATAGTCTCTCATGGTTCATCTCCCCCCCAATTTCCCTCAACTCCCTTCTCCTCTCCATCTCCCCATGCCCTCCGTGTTATTTGTTATGCTCCGCAAATAAGTGAAACCATATGATAATTGACTCTCTCTGCTTGACTTATTTCACTCAGCATAATCTCTTCCAGTCCCGTCCATGTTGCTACAAAAGTCGGGTATTCATCCTTTCTGATGGATGTATGCCAATAAATTTAAAAACCTAGTCTAAAATGGTCAGTTTCCCAGAAAATCTAACTTAAAACTGTCTCAAGGAGAATTAGAAACTCTAAAGAGACTCATATTCATGAAAGAACTGAATCATTAATGTAAAATCTAAACCTATCTCTACCCAAAAAAACCTTACCAGGCCCATATGGTAATAGTCAACTTCTACCAAACATTCAATGAAGAAATAATCACAGTTGCACAGTTGACCCTTGAAAAATGCAAGGGTTGGGGCAAGAACACTCCATTCAGTGGAAAATCCACATAACTTAACTGCTAATAGCCTACAATTGACCAGAAGACTTACTGATGATATAAAGTCAATCAACACTTATTTTGTATGTCATATATATATTATATGTGAGCCCAAGAGCAGAAAATGTTAAGAAAATCATAAAGAAAATTTACAGTACTGTGGGTTTTTAAAATTTGTTTATAAATGGACCTGTGTAGTTCAAACTTGTGTTGTTTGTTCAAAGTTCAACTGTTTTAGTCAGGATTCACCAAAGAAACAGAGCCAGTAGGAGATTGTGTGTGTGTGTGTGTGTGTTTGTATATGTATGTGTGTATGTATATGTATATATATAATGTTTGGCCGGATATCTGGGTACCCCATGGCCCAGTTAAGTTGACACGTCTTAAATTATCTCAAAAAAACAGAAGAGTTACTGCTTCCCAACTCTTTCTAGGAAGCTGGTAATATCTTAATTCAAAAACAACAAACAATGACAGTATGGTAAAGGAAAATAGGACTATATCTCATAAATATAGAAGGACAAATACTGAGTGAAATATTAATAGACAAATTACAGCACTGTATTAAAAAAGGACAAAGTTAGACTGAAACACATAATTTATTATCAGAAAATCTATGTAATTCACTACATTAATACACTAACAGAGAAAAACCATAAAGTTATTTCAATATATATAGAAAAGGGGTGCCTGGTTGGTGCAGTCAGTTAACCATCTGCTTTTGGCTCAGATGATGGTCCCAGGGTCCTGGAATGGAGCCTCACATCTGGCTCCTTGCTCAGCAGGGAGCCTGCTTCTCCCGCTGCCCCTCCCCTTGCTCATGCTCTCTCTCTTTCTCTCACTCTCTCTCTTTGAAATAAATAAAAATCTTCAAAAAAAAAAAATATATATATATAATTTGATAGAGTTCAATACCCATCCAATCCATGGGTGGAAATACTCTTAACAACAAATGAATAGAAAAGACACAGAGAATCTACCAAAAACATACAGCAAACATTCCACTTAATGGTGAAATGTTAAAGCCATTCCCTTCAAAATCAGGAATTAGACAAAGATAGCCTTTACCATAATTTATTTAACAGTGTATTGGAAGTTAAGGATCATACAGTAAGATAAGAAAACAGTAAGAATTGAAAGAAAGAAATAATACTTAATTGCAGGTGATATGATTGTCTTGTCTGTCCAATAGAATCTATACAAACTATTAGTCTATAGAATGGGTAAACAATGTTGGTTAATAACAAAAGCAAGATACTAAAGTGACCTTAACCATACTTCAATTCTATGCTCCATTAACAATTCAAATTTTTAATACTTAAAAAACCTTTATCACAGTAAAGAACATATAAAGTTAACCACCTTAACCCTTTTTAGAGTTCAGTATGTTAAGCATATTCATATTTTGCAACATATCTCCAGAACATATTAATCTTGCAGAACTGAAATTCTATGCCCATAAAATAATGCCTATTTTACCTCTTCCTCCCTGCCCCTGGCAACCACCATTCTACTTTCTGTCTCTATGAATTTGACTATTCTAGGTATCTAAGTGGAATCAACCAGTATTTGCCTTTTTGTGACTGGCTTATTTGTACCTAGCATAATGTCCTCAAAGTTCTCTCTGTTGTCAGAATTTCCTTCCTTTTTAAGGTTGAATATGTATATATTTGCCACATTTTGTTTATCACTCATCTGTCAGTGGACATTTGGGTTGCTTCCCCCTTTTGGGGGGTATTACTATTGTGAATAATATTGTAGAAACATGGGTATGCAAATATCTGTGGTCCAATTTTCAATTCTTTTTGGTATATATCCAGAAATGGGATTGCTGGATAATATGGTAATTCTGCTTTTAATTTTTTTAAGAACTGCCATACCATTTTCCACAATGGCTGAACCACTTTACATTGATCAATAGGGCACAGGGTTCCAATTTCTGCAAATCCATGCCAATGCTTGTTATTTTCTGTTCTTTAGGTTTTTGATAGTAGCCTTCTTAATGGGTGTGAGGTGGTATCTCATTATGGTTTTGAGTTACATGTCTCTGATGATTAGTGTTGAACATCTTTTCATATGCTTGTTGGCCACTGCATTTTTTTTATCTTAAAATAACCATTATTGCAACAAAACCTACAATGTATGTAAAAATAAACCTATACAGAGATGTGTTAGAGTTTTATAAAGAAAGTTTTGAAGATCACTGAAAGACTTTAAAAAAGACCTAGATAAAAAGGGGGTATATCACTTCATACACAGGGAAGGTCAGTATTATACACAATCTCCTAAATTGACATACAGATCCAATATAATTTCAGGCAAAATGTCAACACAATTCCTTGGAATCTGTACACTGATTAGTATCCAGAATATCTGAGGAAGTCACAAATTCATTTGAGTAACGTGAATTGGGAAGCTTTCCTTCCCTTTCATACCCTGGTACATACTAAATGGCTCAAAAAGTGGTTCTTGGTTCTCAAAGAGCACCCTACAAAATCCATTGAGTCAAGTGATTTTTAACTATATTCTAAACTTCTACCTTGTTACTTGTATATTTATGTTTCCTGTTTTACTTTAGATTTTCCTAGAAGATAGTTCACTTTGACATTTTCAGATTTATTCATGTAATATTCTTGGGTGCTTAGCTTATTACTTTTATTCTTGCTCACTTAATAAGAAGCAATTAAGGCTATGAGTCATCCTGTTAGTACAGGAATAGCTGCATCTTGTGTTAATGTGTAGTTTTGTCATTGTCTTATTTTCTAAATATTCTGCAACCGCAGTCAGGTTTCTTATCTCACAAAACAATTATTTAGCTTTTTTTCTTCTCATTTTATATTTATTTCCAGTTTTAGTGCATTGGAGTAAGAGTTTACCAATAACCATTCTTTCCTCCTTCAAAATAACAGAACCCTAAGAGGCACATGGTTTTTTAGAATAAAAACTACATATCCCAGCCTCCCTTGCAGCTAGCGGTAGTCATGTGACTAAGTTCCAGCCAATGGGATTTTAAAATACATTGATGTGTGGATCCCCTAGGTGATGATTTTAAAAGAGGTGTAAGGGGCATGCCCTGCTTTTATTATTAGGCCAATCTGCCGCTGTAACAAGGATCCTTGCAGATGAAGTTAATACCCTAAGACTGGCAGAGCAACAAGATAGAAGGAGTCTGTGCTCTTAATACTTCAGAACTCTGGGAAATCACACAGCAGAGTCCCCAAACAAACCCTGAATCACAAAGAAATACTTTTGTATTGTTCTAGCCATTGTTATCTTCCCTCAGAACGCATAACCAAATCTATTTGATAACTAACACAATTGGCAATGGTTTTTATCCCCTGCCTGGATACTTACAGGGTTTTCCCCTTTAAGCCCTGAAATTTAGATGTCTCACTTGGCTAGTGGTCTTGTTTCAGTAGCTTCATTCTTTGATGACTGTTTGTTTTATTCTGTTTGTTGGGTCTTTCTTCAACATATCTTTTCATTAAGCATATTCATCATCTCTTTATTCCTTTCTTCTGAACTATAGGAAAAATTTTTGAAACCTACCTTTTAAACCACAGGTTCAGTTTTAATATAATGTTCGATCCATTTTCTGCCTTCATTGCCTTTTCTAATGCAGAATTTCTTACCTTTCAGCTGAAAACAATCTTTTCCAGTCTCAGAGTATACTTTTTCAGATATATGATGTCCCCTTGAATCTTACTGGGCATACAAATAGGAGATTTTCTAAAGATGTCTGCTGATTCTGGTGGAAAGTCTGTCTCAAAGTGGAATATTTGCACTGATTTCTTTACTGTAAATTTGAGTCTTTTCACAGGCCCAGTGGCCTCTGTCCATGTATCCTCACCTTTATCCATTTGTGCAGGGTGAGATGAAAACACTATTTTAATCTTCCAGGTTCAGATGAGGGTAACACTTAGGTTTGCTAAAGGTTTAGTGCTATTTCCGGGTTTTGTTGTCTTTTACTTTACTTTATTTTATTTATTTATTTGAGACAGAGAAGGAGCACAACCAGGGGAGGGACAAAGGAAGAGGGAGAAGCCGGCTCCGCCCTGAGCAGGAAGCCCAATGCAGGACTCCGTCCCAGGACCCTGGGATCATGACCTGAGCCAAAGACAGATGCTTAACCAACATCCACCAGGTGCCCCTGGGTTTTGTGGTCTAAGGGGAGTAATAAGATGAGATGCTACGGCACATATGTCATGAGAATGAACACCAGTGCTCTGCCAGTGAACCTTGTTTTTGAAGCTGGGGTTGCAACAACAAGTTGGCTAGGGTGCTGCACTCCCTCTCTGTCAGGAATGGCTGGAGACACCAGGATCCAAGTGAGGTTGCAACACACTCTACTGAGACAGCCTCCATAGAAAGTTATAAGCTGACACCTTGTCTTGCTGCATGAGACATTACAGAAACTGCTCCCACCTACACCTCCCAGCCCACCTCATCTTCAGGGTCTGCCTCCCTGTGCTTAGGTTATGGAGTTCTGATGGGGATTCTTACACTTAGGAAAGTCTCCTAGCCTGGTAGTTAAGAAAATGGGCTCTGGAGTTAGGTGGGCCTGGGTTCAGGTTCCAGTTCAGCCACTTATTAGCTGTGTAACTTGAGAACCAGATTCTTTGGGTCTCACCTCCCTCTTATGCAAAATGGGGTCAACAATAGCTCCGCATCCCATAGCTCCGCATCCCTATGCTGTGATGGAGGTTCATTAGGTGGCAATGCTTGTGACTTTGGCTCAGGATCTGACTCAAACTAGATGCACAAGCACTGGAAGCTCTAATGATTTCTAAGATTGCTCTTCCTTCTCACACAGTGCATCCCACAGTGGCCAGCTCTTTCCTTAGACAGGTTCCTCCAGTACAGGCAGAAACTCTTCCAGTTTCTAATATATCAGTGTCACTTTGCCCTCTGTTCCTGGTAGCATGTGTCCTCTCTGCTCCCCTATTTTACATCCCTGTAGTAATTTCAGAGGGAATGGGAAGAGAGGAGGGAGCAATTACACAAATCTCAGTTCGCCATCATTCCACAAGCCTAACTGTCCATGTCACTTTCAGCTTGCTCGGCCCAATCTTCCTGAGCCACAGGACTTGGCTTCCTGTCTTCCTGTGCCATGGGCTCCTCAGTTTTGAGGCCACACACTTAAGAGGAGAGGGTCCCCCTCTTGCAGCCTTGGCCCTATAGTGCCCCATCAGTTGGACCATCCCTGCCCTACTTCCTTTCTATCCTAGCTAAGCCAGGGACTGGAGAGGATTCACACCCCATCATTAGGATTTTGCTTCACAGACCAGGAAGGTATTTTAGAGAGAGCTGAGCAAAGAAGTGATAGGCAAAGATAAAATACAACATCTTTTAGGCAACCCTGGGAAAGAGGTAGAAGGTAAGAGACATAGGGGCAGAGATAAGACCCAAAGCCAGTCACCCAGGGGGGGGGGGGGGGGGCGGGGGGAAGACACTGCCACTAAGCACTAATATTTGCTGAGTGCTCATCATGGGCTAAGCATATGCATTCCATCAATTTATTCTCAGAACCATTTTACAAATGAAGGACCCAAGACTCAGAGAGGACCAATACCTTGTCCAAGGTCACACAGCCAGCAACTGGCTGATCTGGGAGGTCTCCCCATGATGTCAGATTCCCAAGTCCACGCATATAACCACTACTCTAATAGACTAACTCCCATTCCAATCACCAAACCTTGACCAAATCTGTTTCTCAGTTGCCCCAACCATCTGTGGGGCACTAAAAACCCCAGACCCTTGGGGGTTATATGGGTACCCATCACCCTCCAGCCCACTGCCATCACCTCCAGGATCCCTCCCTCCAAAGCTAAAGCTGGAATTCAGATGCTGGCCAGCCCAGGACCAATGGCACCCTCTCCCAGCTACTTCTGTTTCAGCCAAGCTGCAAAGAGCAACATTTCCTGGACCTGGAGCATGCATTAGAGGGTTTTCTGATAACATCTGACTTGGCTTTTAATTATTGGGAAGTGATTGTTGATTTACACAGCAATATTTATCCAGCAAATTGCTAATTAATGCACTGAAAAATGCCAACTGGTGTCAAATATTTGCTTTCATTTCCAGTACCAAAATATTTTTATTTTTGGTGAGGAGCAGAATCAATGAGAAGGTGGTGAAGTGTTTAAACAGGGTATGTAAAGTTTAAGCTGAATATTAAACAGGGAGGAAGGATGGGCTTTGTGGCTGGGGCTCTCCGGTGTTCTGCAGACTGAGAGATGCTCAAAGGTAGCCCAGAAAGCAGTGCACCCCAAATCTCTTCCCTGAATATGCAGCTTTTGAGATGCAAAGGGCATCAGTTAGCCACAGACCAGGGACATCTGACTGACCAGGATCATCCTCCCTAAGCCCCTCCCCACTTTCTCCTCCTCAGCATCATCATCACCTCCACTATCTCCTCTCACTCCCTCCACTGCCGCCAACAACCACCAGCATCACTACCACCAGTCTCTCCTTTATGACCTGTTCACTCATTCATTACATTTCATATATTGAATACAAACTATGTGCTGAACTTTATTGTGCTGCTAAGGAAATAAGTCCCTTTCTCATGGAGCTCACACTGAGTTCTGACACCAAGTAACCAAGAAAATAAATAGACAAGAAAAATTTCAGAGGATGATAAGTGCTATCAAGAAAATAAATCTGAAGGACACAATAAGGAGTAGTTACTTTAGACTGGTTAGTCAGGGCAGGTCTTTGTTGGGAGGAAAAATGGCATTTTAAGCTGAATGACACAGACAAGCCAGCCACATAAAGATACGGGGACAGAATTTTTCAGGGGCATGAACAGGCAGTGCAAAGGCCCTGTGATAGGAAGGGACTTGGGGGTCAGTGGAACCAAGGTGCACGGCCAGGGGGAAGGCAGGAGAGGACATCAGCAGGAAGCGAGTGCCCCACCAGCCCAGGCCGCTGGAGGAGCAGTCGGAGAGCCCTGAGAGAGAAGTGAAGGGCTCCAATGGGCTCTGGAAAGCCCCCTCTGGCGAACAGGTATGGAAGCTTGGAGGGAGTTGTGATGCCTGGAGCTGCAGGGTGCAGGCCAGGGTAGGGACGTGGAGAGGGCAGACGTATTCGGGGCGTGCTTGCAGGTGGCCTGTCTTGTCATCGGGTCCCATATGGGCTGCCTGGGCCTCGCCATCGCCCCTACCGCCCCTTCACCGCCATTTCGTCATTATCCAAAACCGCGGCAGCGGCCGTTCACTGAGGATTTGCACACGGATAGTTACTTTACCAACTGGTCTGTCTCAAAATGACCAACACCACCGTGAGTGAGATAGCACCACGCCTCGTGGGACTTACCCCACCTTGCCCATCCCTGAGAAGATCACACATCGAGTAAGAACAAGCCATTATTTACCCAGGATATCAGAGGCGGGCGCGCGGCGAAAGCCCAATTGCGGCTGCGTTCATCTATACATCCGGGGCTTCCGCGGGCCCCGCCTCCAGCCCAGGCGCATGCTCTCTTCTGCCCCTAGTTGGGAGGACCATGTGTCTGCCTCTGCTCTCGCCTTCCACCTCTGTCCCGCCAATGTGAGGATGTATGAGAAAAGCGGTCTTGCTGCACTTAACCTGGACTGGCCCAATCCACTCACTCACCTGCTAGATTAGCCTTTCTGAAGTGCGTATCTTACAACATCCTTCCTCTGTCCCGCAGGATCTGGCTGCTCCCACCACCTCCGTGCAGGCAGAGAGAGACGGGGAAGCAGGCTCCCCACTGAGCAGAGAGCCCGATGCGAGGCTTGGATCCCAGGACCCTGGGATCGTGACCTAAGCCCAAGGCAGAGGCTTTAACCCACTGAGCCACCCAGGCGCCCCTCACTGCACAGTTTTTGATACTTGCTGGCACTTGTAATTACCCAGCGGTGCTGGGCAGGGTCATGACATTCATAATCCCTGGGAAGGTTCGAAAGGTTCACGTCTGCCACCTTTCCTTCCCTCTTTACTGCAAGGGAGCTTTTTGAGGGTGGAGGTTTTACCCGCCACACAGCAGCATTGTGGGTTCTCTTTCCTATGCAGCTGATCAAGTGTGCACTCAGACCCTAGAATAGTTACAGTGGCCCAAAACCAGACCCCAGGGCCAAGGGAGAAAAATGTGGGCATTTTGGAGTTCTGACTTTTGGCCTGATGGGTGCTGGATATCCAGAAAGGACTGGATGCTGAAGATCATTAAATGTCATATGACAAGAGGCCTCCCAAGATAAAGGGCAGAGGTAGGAGGTCCCAAGTTCTCCTGCTGGCCCTCTCTCTCACTTCCTTTGCTAGGGAGGATTGGAAAGTCACTGTGGTTTTAGATGGTATAAGATTATAATACAAGCCTCTCTCCATGACCTTGGACTAGTAGAATGGGACAAAATGTGGTATGTTTGCACCCTGGAATAGTACATGACCATGAAAAATGAACTAACAATACACACTGCAATATGGATCAAGGTCACAAACATAGGGCAATGTCACAGAAACCAGACACAAAAGAGTACAGAGTAAGACTCCATTTATCCACAGTTCAAGAACAGGCAAGACAAACCTAATTTGTGTGGAAACCAGAAAAGAGGTAGGAGACTGGCCAGAGGGAAGCTTCCGGTTGCCAGAGATGTCCTTCATCTTTATAGGTAGTAACAGGTATGTTACAACCTTAACTTTTCTGGAAGTTTTACCTCAATTCAATTTTTTTTTTCTAATTTAGGGTAAATTGACAAATCACTTGACTCCAGCTTAAGGTAAATCTAAGTAAAAACGAGAATTCGTAGAACTTAAAGAGTTAGTTAGAACATTTATTGGCAGCTCCTCATAAGAGATTATACTTAGGGGATTATATTGTGGTAAGATTTTCTAACTCTTTAAAAACAGAGGAACAATAGTAGATAATGGATTATGTGTTAATATTTATTTTTTATAATATTTAAACATCTAAAAATTATTTATGGACATTTTACTCTTAATTTTTATTTACTGAAAAAGTATTACTTAACAAGAAGGAAAAATATCTCCCTAAATACATTACTCCCTCAAGGTTTTTGTCCCCATGCAATCATTTTACTCCGTTGTCATGTCTATATAAAATTATTGTTTATGTATATTTTACATTTTATATAATTTATTGTGGTGTCTCTTTAAAATCAGTGTTCCAAAGATCTGATACTCATACCCATTCTCTGCTGTTCAGTATCTGTTCCTTTTCTGAATTCAATTTTATATGCAGCTGGAATCATTTTGATATGAAGTACAAGGTGTATCTAAATTAAAAATTATTTTTTCAGGTCTCTAATCAGTTTTTTCAATGCATTTACTAAATAATTCATCACCCATTCATTGTTTTGGGGTGGTTTCTTTATCATATTTAATTTTTACATATGATCTCATGTATTTCTAGGCATTCTATTCTAATTCATTAAAATTGATTTCTTTTTCCTCCATCAATATTCTCACTGTTCTAATTATTACTACTTTATATGTTTTAATATCCAGTAAAGCTGTATAACAATGCTTTCCTTTTTCATAATATTCCTTGATATTCTAACCAATGTTTGTTTGTTTTTATATGAATTTTAGAATCATTATATCAAGTTCCTTTTGCAAGATTGTTTGGTATTGCATTAAATCTGCAAATTAACATGAGGTGGTTTGACATTTTTACAATATTCAGTCTTCCCATGCAGAAGCATAGTATGCCTCTCCATTTATTCTGGTCTTCTTTTATTTCACCAATAAAATTTTGTAGTTGTCTTTATATAGGTCACACGCATTTCTCATTAAGTTTATTCCTAAGTATTTTTCCATTGCTTCTGGGAATGGCATCTCTTTTTTCATTACAGTTTCTGGCGGACTATGGCTAGAATAAAGGAGAGCATTGATTGGGGTAAATAGGTCTTATCTCTGGACACTTTACTAAATGATTATTTGTTTATACAATTTGAGTTGCTTCCTTTAGATTTTTGGTCCCAAATCACATTGACAGTGAATACTGTTTGTCATGTTGGCATTAGATGGGACTCTAAATGAGACATCTGATGGGCTTGGGGGAGACAGTCATGTCCTGTCTACTGAGCTGCAGCCTTACTCTGGCTGGGACTAGAACCTGCTCTGATTCCCTCCCCCACAGACCTTGCTGAAGGCCCTAACACCCTCCCAATTGTCCACCCCCTTGATCTGGTGGCACCCTGCCCTGGCTTTCCTAGCCACGGAAAGAGGTCTCCTCTCATCCCCATAGATCCAAGGTGTTGCCACCATATTAATCAAAGTCATAGTTACCAAATATCCGGGATGTATCCGGCCCCTTATTCAAGCCTTACATAATGTCTTTATTTTAATAATCTGTGAAGAGGATAGATGATTAGCCAGCGATTAAGGTGTTTTCTGAGATCACACTGCTATTAAGTACCCAATCTGGGATTCAAACCTGCATTCTCTTTACTCTGCCATGTTGCTTGCCTCTGCAGTGCCCTTGACGTTTCCCAGGAAATCTTGCCTCCCACCAATCAGGCAGGCCCCTGAGTTTTAATGCTTTGCCAGCCTGGACTCTCCAGGGTTCGCCATGCCACGAGGAATTCTAATATGAATCCCAGGAGCCTGGCCAGCTCTGTCACCTCAACCTGGTCCCACCTGCTCCAGAATTAGTGTGTTATGAGTGTTTGGTGACAACCTAGCAACTTTCCCTATTAAAGAACATAATCATTACAGGCACCCAAGTCTCTAACTCCTTTGAGCAAAGCTTTACCTGAAAGTTTATTATATCAAAGGGTAATTGTAGTATTACTAGTCATAGTAACAATAACAGCTAAAATTTACTTAGCTCTTATCACGGACCAGACACTGTATATAATGCATTACATACATGATCTCATTTGTCTTCACTACAACCCTGTGAGTTAGAACCTATGGTAACTATTTTACAGGTGAGAAAACTGAGGCTCAGGCAGGTAAAGTCATTTGTCCAAGGACATTCAGCTTACAAGGGGCAGAGTCAGAATTTGAAATTTGAAAGCCTGCTCAGAAGTTGGTTAACTCTGTTTGAATGCTTTATTTCTGCACCTGGGACTTCCTATATCATTCAGACAAATGATGTTATAAAGCAGTGGTCCCTCAAAGCAACTCCACAAACCTCTGTGTCTTCAGCACCAGAAGAGGGCCTTTATAAGAAACAGAGACCAGGCTTCGGTATACTGAAGAATCAGGCAGCCAAGAGCCTTTGTTTTTAGCAAAGCTCTCACAGGGTCTGCTGATGAGGTGGCTCAGTTGGTTAAGCCACTGCCTTTTGCTCAGGTCATGATCCTGGAGTCCCAGGGACTCTCTACTTCTCCCTCTGACCTTCTCCCCTCTCATGCTCTCCCTCTCTCAAATAAATAAATAAAATCTTAAAAAAAAAAAAAAAAAGAAAGTAAGAAGGGCTCCTTTGCCACTCAATGACATGGACATTGGTTTCTTTTGTAATGAGTCTCTACTAATAAATAGTAATACAAAAGGAGCAAATGACTCAGCATTTATCTCTGAAGTATTTTTATACATGCAGCAAGTGAGGAGGAATTTCTAAACAAAGATGCCAAAATCACATTCACTGTTCAGAAAGCAGTGAATATCTGTACAACAGAAAGAGTCAGAAATGACTGATAAGAAAAACATCCAATCCTAATAGCTATGCTGAAAGAGGTGTGCCAAGGCCAAGAACTGGAATAGATCACTCACCCAGAAGGCAAAAACAATGAGTAAATCAGAGACTAATAAGATGTCTTTTAAAATCTGCTAAATTATAAAATAAACATTTTAAACCTTGCCACAAAGTAAAAAGCATGGGCTTTGGAATTAGCCCTACCTGGAATAGATACTAACCCCCCCCACCAAAAGCTGTGTGACCTTAGTTAGGCAAGTGACATGACACTTGTGAGTCCCAGCCTCCTTATCTAAAAGATGAGGATCATAGTGGTGGTGACCTTTGTAGGGTCGTTTTACTAACTGAGACAACAAATGTATAGCACAGGCCGTGGCCCCCAGCAGGCAATGGTTAATATGGGTTGTGGTCAACCTCTATACTGTGCTGCAAAATCATGGCAAAACTGTTAAGTGCCTACACTGCCTACTTTTTGCTAGAAAACTGTGTCACAACCAGATGAAGGACTTAGACCCAAAACCCAGGGCCTAAGCCCCCCCACAATTTCATGTCAGGCAACCCCACCTACCTACAATTCATCCTCCTCCTTCCCACCCAACATTTAACCCCATTATTGTGTCTCTCTGGTTCCCAGTCCTGGCCCTAGGCACGCCTTTCCAAAAAGGCTCCTAAACCTGGATAGGAAAATGGATTCCCTTCTAGCTGAAATGAGATACACTGTGAATGTAGTATTAGCAATACCCATGACTTTGTCACCAGCAGAAATCACAGATGTTTTCATATCCCATTACAGTTGCTACAGATTTCTCAGAATATCCTTTACGCTTATCACAGCCCTGAAATCGTGACAGTTATTAGACCCACCACCAGATCCTGCTATTTAATGCATTAATAAAAAAGCACACATATTGCTATGTCACAAATTCTTATATTTTAATAATTATATCTTAACAAATTGGTTTTCTTTCTAATCCTGTGAATGTTATTTTATTCATTTGAAAACCAATGTTCTGGAAAGGGACCCAAAGCGCCCCTCCCCCCAGATTCCCGAAGGGTCTGTGGCCTGTAAAGGGTTAAGAGCCCCTGTCCTATGACCTCTGCAGCAGGTCCCATCATTTCCTCCATTTTGCAAATAGGAAAACTAAAGCTTAGAGAGGTCAAGTCACTTGTCCAAGAGCACCCAGCTAACAGGTTATGAAGCATCGATTTGATATTGGCATTCCCTAGAACCAGTGCCTAACCAGCACACCACTTCCTTCCCCTGCAGCCTTGTTCTGGGGGGCTGAGAACACAGGTATGGCTCTGCTGTAGTCCCTGTATCCCCAGAAGGGCCCAGAGCAATGGGGAGACAGATCCTTCTGTAACCCAAACACAGGATTATAAACTTTTTTCCCTACAGACTGCAACAGATGCCCTAGCCTGATTGCTCTTTGGGAAATGGGGGACCCAGAGTAAGTCAAGGCTGAGGTGCAGTGGACCCAAGGGCACAGTTGGGGTGTAATGACTACTGTGGCTAAGTGCAGGTAGAACTGGGGATGAATCTCTGCAGGCAGACTCAAGAGAGAGCCCCAAGAATCCAGCCAGAAAAGAGAAGGTTGTGTCCAGGCCTGAGGGCTGGGGGGCCAGGGAGAGAATGGGTGAGACAAACTTCTAACCCAGTACCTGCAAGCCATTTCACATGGCTGTTAGAGATTCACCAGAGGTTTGTTGATTGAATGAATGAATGAATGAATGAACAAGTAGATTCAGCCTGAACCAATCAAAGGCTGGACTGTCTAGGGGTGTCCCATGGGAGCAAGCAATGGCCACCCTCCAGCCTATCATTACATCTTTGTTGTGCCAGGAGGGCCCGGCCCTGGTCTCCCCTGTCTTCACTCCAGTTCTCTCAGGGCGACGAGACAGCATGATCCCCCTACTACCATTCATGTCTCTATTACAAGGTACACAGTTTTGCAAAACATTTAAATCACACCTGAGGCCAAACCTCCCAAAGTTTGCAGGGATTAATTGCATTAAATCCATCACCTTTCACTAATGCAAACGACCATTCTTAGCCTGGATAATCTTATCGAAGGAGGAAACCAAAAATGATATCCAGGTCAGACCCAAAAAAGGAAAGACCTTGAATTGCACTGTTCTTAAAAGCACTTAAAAGGAATTGAATTAGAACAGAGACAAAAAAAAAAAAAAAAAGAAGAAGAAGAAGAAAAGGAAAAAAAAAAAAAATTGGCCCCTGAATCCAACTCCCGCTGACACCAAGTTAGAAAAATAGCTGAAGGAAAAGGATGTAGCACGTCAATCAAGATATGATCGTTTTATTTTTAAAAAATGAGAAGCCTTTTGTTTTAAGAGGAGCAGGCTGGTAATTTGGAGGCGCGGAGGCAGCGTCAGAGAGAAGAGCTTTCATATTTCCAGACAGAAAGGATTTGGCTGCTGATAGAGAAGTGGAGGGTTGCATAATGAGATCCAACTCTGTTGAGGTTCCCATTCCCAAAGAGAAGAGGGGATCTCAGCCGTCTGGCTGATTGATGGAAATCCAGGTAGGGCATGCCGAAACAGGTATGTACAATCTCTCCTGTGTTGGTAATCAAAGACGGCTGAATGAGACTCCATCTTTTCTTTCTTATTCCTATGTACCAATTTGAGGAGCTCAGATGAAATGTGTTGCATTACACCGGCACCAATAAGTCACACTATCTATGTTGTGACACACCGAATATTACTAATTGTCAATCACAAACCACAAGTCTTGTCAAGGCGCTCCCTTCTCAACGGGCTGGTTCAAACCTGAAGTGATTTTTAATCAAGTGTTAATAATACAGCATCTGTCAGTGGACGGTGGGTATCAGGCAATCAGAAAAAGTGAACATATGACACGGCAAATTTTAATGTTTTCATTTTCCGTTCTTCCCAATTATCGGTGGAATTTCTGTCAGCCTGAAAAGTGCACTGACATGATTGCGAGTGAACTTCACTGTGGAAAGGGGGAAAGGCGGCTGTCAGGGCTCCCAGGGCAAGGGTACCCTGCCCTGCCCTGCCAAATGGGGTCTCCCCACCCTCCGGGAAGCATAGCACAAGGGGGCCTGTGTGGGCCTAGGGGGAGAGGGAGGCTTTGGTTCTGGGGCAGGGGAGGTCCCATCCCCTGCACAAGCTCACCTGGATATTCGGAGAGATGGTGCTGTTCCCATCAGGGGGGTACAAGTAGTAGGAGGAAGTCGGCTAAGCACGAGTTCCTCATACACACTTACCCATGGGGTACATATATATTCCACCCCCTCCTGGGGGATTTGCAAACTCCCATGCCTAGGCATGGACTGGATCACAGTGCTCCAACATGAACAAGAATTCCCTGGAGTTCCAATTGCTTTTCCTTTTCTCTTTTTCCCATGTTGCCCACGACATATGCTCAGGACTACAGTTCTACAAGAACATAGAAGGAAGGGGCAAGGGGAAAAAGGGATGATGTGTGAGGCATCTTAGAGCTTGCTTATGTGACCTAGTTCCTTCCCTCCTTAAGTCCTGCCTGGGACCCCCTATGAGCTCAAAAACAGAAGTCTGAGGACTTCCTGATATTTGGGCTTAGCTGGCCTGTGTCTTTCCTTCTCTAGAGCCAAGAGCCGGAAGGGGCAATGATGGGTGTCTACCTACCACCTACAATTCTGATATTTGACCATGCAACATCTCAAACATCTCCAGCAATAGGACACTCATTGCCTCATTGGGTAGTCCATTCCACTGTTACTCAATTCTGATTGTTAATACCTATCTCTAACTTTTCCCCTACTTTGAGCAGTTAACAGGTGTGGACACTGCTCCTGCCCCGTGGATGAGCTGACATGCTGTCCTGTAATGGGCTTGGGAGGTAACCCCTGGGTGTGGTGGAGCAGTTGCTGAGTCAACCTGGATATGCCCATGCAGCAGAACTCTATCTTGTCCGCCCCCAGGAGGCTTCTCCACCCCATCTGGTGGTAGCAACCACTGGGTCTGTCCTGAAGCTTCCTCCTCACCTGGCCTTCATGATGGCATGAGTTCCCCATTCCCTTTGCTCATCCCTGGCTGTTGCTTCTCAGTCTCCATTCCTGCCCATCACTTTAATGTCATGGTTCTTCATAGCCTGGCTTACTTCTCTGCTGACATCACATACAGTCTGGGCAAACGTATCTCCAATGACTGCTCTCTCTCTCTTTTATTAACATCAATGAGTTGAAGACCTAGCCCAGATTTCTCCTCTAAGACCTACCCAGGTCTGTAAGTGCCATATTACCCCAATATCTCCTCCTGGCTGTCCCACAGACACCTAAAATTCAATTTGTCCCAGCGGGAATTTTTACCCCCATCTCCCAGTAGAACTCTTTTTGGGGAGTTCTCAGCTTGGTGAAAAAATACTACCACTGTGTCTCCATCTACCGCATCATGAAACCAAGTAAATCCTAGAGTCTCTTCTTTCCCCCACCCCCATGTCTAGACTAACTATCACTCCACTCCATGTTGCCCTCCTACCTTTACCCCTCACCATCCTCCTGGCCTTGCTTCAGCTTGGGACTCAGAGCATTTCCCCTGGGCTGCTTGAGTCCCCAGTTTTTAACACTTTCCTCTGGTCTGTCCTCTATCCAGATAGCCAAACTCAGATATTTCCAAAACTCAGCTCAAAACCCTTCCAGGGATCCCTAGAGCCTACAGGATAGAGTTCAAACTCTTGAGCCTCCATGTCCCATCTAAACAGTGGAACAGTAAGAGCCATCTCACAGAACTGGGAGAAAGTGAATGACATAATGGGTATGTAGCAAGAACACGGACGGTCCTGGAAAGTCTCCAGTCTCCTCTTCAATCACCCAGGGAGACTTATTTTTCATGCTGAAAATAATGCATTTGTTTCCCTAGCTACCTTGCCAATAGATGGTAAGAGCTTGTCACCTCAGTGTGTCCTGACCCAGCCTAGGATGAGACTCAAGATTTGACTCTACATATCTTCTTGAACAGAGTTAGATAAACCTTATGTTTCATTCTGGGGAATTTGAAGATAATCCAATCCTCCAGCCTCACTTTATTAAAATCAATAACAATACATTAGTAATCTATTACTGTGTAACAGAAGATTCCAAAACTTCATAACTTAAAACAATGATCAATTTGTTGTCTCACAGTTTTTGAGGGTCAGGCTTAGTGGGTGGTTCTGGCTCGGGTTCAGGCTGCCAACAAGGGCCATGGTCAGCTGGAGGCTCAACTGGGCCTGAGGGTCTGCCTCTAAGGCTTACTCTTGTGGTTGTCGATCTTAGTTCCTTACCTGTGGATCTCTCTCCACATAAGTTACCTAAGTGTATTTGTGACCTTGCAGCTGGCTTATCTCAGAGGGAGCGATGAAACAGAGAAAAATCAAGATACAAGCCAGTCTTCTGTAACTTAACCTTGGAGGTGACATACCATCATTCTGCCATATTCTACTGGTCACACAGACTGGTACATTGAGAGGGCACTACACAGGGGGGGGCCACACCAGGAGGTGGAGATCATTGGGGGCCGTCGTGGAAGCTGGCCACAACAGGTAGCTTGATCCCCATATCTGCTGCCAAGTGACACTTGACTATTTGCAAAATCCAGATAAATAAAAGGCTTTTATAAAGTAAAGCCAGAAGAAGGAGAAGCCCTCAGAGCAGGGAGGCCAGAAATCCAGGTATGCCGTGTGAGAAGGCCTGTAATCAGTGTACAGCCCAAGGCAAACCTCAGCTCTGCCAGGCTTCAGTGGTCCCATTTAGATAATGGGGGTGAACTAGATGAACTGAGGCCTCTGAGACACTGCAGCCATGGGTCTCAGCTCTAGGACGGTGCCGCCCAAGGCCTTGAAAGTGCTCCAGGAGGTGACAACATCATTAAAAGAAGTTCTCTCCCTGAAAGGACCACTTGAGAGGGATCAGCACCACCCCATCTGGCCCCATTGTCACCCTCCATCACTTTGTTTTGGAGTCCCAGGACATCAGCTTTCACATCTCTTCCTTACCTGTGACCTGCTGAGCAGAGGTCAGAGAGGTGACAAAGGAGGGATCCTGGGAGCTGTGGAGGAGAGCAGAGAATTGTATTGTCTGCCAAGACCTCTCCCAGACAGGTTTGCCAAGTCCTCCCCCAAGGGTCTGTCTCTCTAAACTCTGAAACCTGGCCTGAATAGGGCAGAGGATCCCAGAAGAGGGTGTGGAGAAAGCCTTGCCATCAGGGACCATTGCCGGCTTGTCTGTTGGTTCAGATCATGCATGCCACCCTATCTACCTTGGCTTCCCAACAGCAGCTGCTTGGCTGCACCCCAACACAGCCCTGTGAGGGCCCTCTCCAGTGCCCAGGAGAGACAGAGAGACACAGAGACAGAGAGTTTCACCTCAAGCCCATCAGGTTTCTACCGGCTCTGACTACTTCAGATGGTGTCCTGTACATGCAAATGCACAAGTCCAAGAACACAAGTGCACATAGTCACACACACACACGGCACACTTCTGCAAGTTCACCCCAGACACATAGAACCCCATGCTCTAGGCAGGCTCAGGGTGAATGAGAAGCACGGGGTCACTTCATGAATAGAGTAAACTCAAGCTTAGGGGTCCATTAAAGTAGGGATACTTTAAAATAAATGGGGAGGATGAAAGAATTTGTAATAAAACTAATAAATTTGCTATCATGGGAAAAATTAGGAGCCTGGTGGAATTTGTACAGTCATCCTATAGTTTAGGATTGTTTTTATTCTGAATCTTTTGTTCTTATTCTGAATCTTTTATTCTGAATCTTATAAGGGCCCAGTGAACCCTTATGCCCAGGGCTCTATGAGCCCTAATCAGGTCTGGGAGAAGGGGGAACAATGCCTCACTCCACTTTGCGTCCCCAGCCTGCTCCTCTCTCTATCCTCACATGCCACACTGCTCCAGCTCAGCAAGGGGCCAATTCTTTCTGCAGAATGGGCTCACACTGTGCTCCCAGGGTCCTTCCCTCCACAGTGGTCACCCACTCTGAAGGCACAGCTGCCACCTCTGAATAGAGTGCAGGTGGATTTATTACACTGAGATGCAATTTTGCCGCCTGACCTTGGAGCTGACCCATCATTACTTACTAAGTTGAACCCAGACACCTCATTCTTCTGCTTGTTTGAAAGAACCCTAATGGCCTTGAGTCTATTGGGTGAGTTGGGGGAGGGGGATTCATTAAAGCGCCGAGCCCTCTCAGGCATAGATGGGGATGAATCAATAGGACTCCGCTGGCTGGAGGGGCATCAAACCAAATGCCTTGGCTATGTTGTCAGCGTCCTCTGTCCAGGTTTATTACCACCATCACTAGGAGTGTCCCTCCTTTAATGGTCTGTCCTTCCCAGAGCCAAGATCCCCCCAGTTCCGTAGCAGAGATGAGCTAGGCTGGCCTCTCTGAGGAGACTTGGAGACATAATGATGAGAAATAGAGGTTGCAAAGGGCCTGAAAAGAACCAAGCCTCTGAAGATTAGCTTTCTGTTTCTAAACTAAACTCTCTGACATCCTGTCCCTTAGAGCCAGCTCCATCTGTATATCATTTCCTCTGGGACAAGTCCCTCCACACTGAGGACTCAATTGCTCAGAACCAGTGGGGTCTTTGTCCTCCATTCTGGCCTGAGAACCTGGACAGCCATCAGCTCTCCCTTATCAGATCACCATCTCCACCCTGCTTGGTGCTGGCTCGAGGTTTTTCTCAGGCACATGCCTCCTGCAATCAAGGAAACTGTACTGATAGGGTCTTTTGAGCTGAACGTCATAGAAACACACCCAAGTGAGCTTAAGTAGAAAAGGAAATATAGTCTTAGGATCCAGAGATAACTCATAAAACCCAGGTTTTTCCAGGAGGACTCAGAACCAGAAACTGGACTTTCTTGCCTCCTTGTCTTTCTGTCTTTCTTCTCTCATCCTGCACACCAGCCTTGCTGCTTCTCCAGATCACAAATGGGATAATTGGATCTACCAATATTATCTGACCTTCCTATAGTCTAATTCCAGATTCACAGAGGGGAGACTCTGATTTGCTGAGCTGTGGCCCATCAGCTATGGCCAGAAGGTAGGACCAAGTAACATCAATATGGCCATGGGGATCCACCCATGTGCCTCAGGGAGCAGTTCTCAGAGAAGAGTAACCACTGTGATCTAAGTAAAAGGCTCTGCTGATGTTAGCAAAGTCAGGACAGAGCCAAGGCCACTGCACTGTTACCACTCCATGACTATCCCACACGTACAGGGAGAAAAATACCCTTATGGGATCAAGACGAATGGGTAAGGAAGATGTGGTCCATATACACTATGGAGTATTATGCCTCCATCAGAAAGGATGAATACCCAACTTTTGTAGCAACATGGATGGGACTGGAAGAGATTATGCTGAGTGAAATAAGTCAAGCAGAGAGAGTCAATTATCATATGGTTTCACTTATTTGCGGAGCATAACAAATAACATGGAGGACATGGGGAGATGG
>PISX010000056.1:342500-382500 GCA_004024625.1 Mellivora capensis | reverse complement strand
CAGACTCTGGGCTAACAGGACCTTCTCTTCCCTGACTCCTTCCAGGCATCCCCCTCAGAACCATGCCCAACCTCACCAGAACAATGTCATGAATTTTTCCTCCTTGATGAACTTCAAAGTCTTTTAATGACTCTTCATAAAGGAACAGTGGGGCCAAAAGTTGAGCAAAGGAGATGATTAAAGTACCTTATTAAAAGCAGCCTTGTAGAATTCTCCACATGAAAGCAAGCACCATTATGAGGGCTTATCCTTATAAATGACGCTTCGCTTTTGCGAACATGCTGAAACCTGATTAGAGTGACAAGCACTGACTGATACTGCAAACCTGTTAATAACATGAAAATTAGAAGAGGCTCATGCAAAGAAGGGAGATTAATTTAGCCGGAGTACATCTCGCGCAAATTGCAAAGTTGTGAATATGTTCTCAGATAATGAGCCTTCCCAGTCATCAGCTCACTTGTCATTTTCTGTAATTAATGTTAAGGAAGACGCCTTCCTGATGGTTCGTATTACTCATATACCAAGAAAATTTCTTCAGAGAAATAATTTACATTTATTATCATCGGTCTGTTTGTGTGGTTTATTTCGCGCCGGAGTAATTTATTGCAGGACCGTTTGCCATGCCTTGATTAGTCGCTCGTCAGGACGGGATGTAATTTTTTTTGCTTGATGGCGACGTCTAAAACTTGACAGTGGTGTAACACTCCTTCTTGTCTCTGGGTGGGTTTTTTCACTTAAATAAACTTTGGGGCTGAGTGCCCCAGGCTGTCTTCCTACACGGATGAGGCCTTGGCACAGAGCTTACCCACCTGCTTCCAGGAGTAGCAAGGGACTCAACCCTGGGGTCCTCTGGAAGCTTCTAGACCACCTGCCTCATCTGTGGCCCTGACTGGGGCTTGAATTCAAAAGATTTCATTCCATTACTGTTCAGGATGAAGAGAGGTTTGCTCCCTGCTCTCAAGTCCACACTCGCCCTGCTATTTCTCTTCTCCCTCGGGCTACCTTCTATTGGAGATATCTCTGCAATTGCTTTTATCCCCCCATACTTGGCTGCATTTTTCTTTCAAATGGCTAAATGTAAGAGGAAGTGCTGCAGATGGGGTTTTGTTTCCAAGGCCCATGAAATCTTTAATTCCATCTTGAATTTCATTCTCTGGTAACATAGCACCAAGGAATATGTCCAGGAAACTCAACAATCCCACCCCCATGTCTTTTCCAGGTCCCACCAAACCCCAGAATGCTCAGGAGGAGGGGTGCCTTGGCAGAATAAGAGACCTTTATAGAACAGTTCTGAATTCATCTCAATAGGACACCTTTTGCTCTGGGCTCATACCTTATACTTTCTGAGTTCTCGAGGAGTAAGGCAACCAGGACCATGGCTGTCTGGGACAAATCTTCTACCTTTCTTTCTGTCTGGTTTCTATCAAACTCAAGTGAAATAGTCCTCATGGATGCTTAAGAGCATATCATCCAACATGCTGAGTTCTTTGGAGGTGGATCATCACAGCCAATGGTGATAGATATTATTGAGAGTCTTCTACATGTGAAGACCTGAAGCTCAGGAACATCAAGCAATTTGTAAAAGAGTTAAAGGCTAATGCAAAGAACAATGACCATCATCATTATCATCATCATCACAGCTAATGTTGACCATGTGCCTATGTGTCAGGTCATGGGTTTGGGTTCAGTCTCATTGGAGATAGGTATGATTGTGATTCCCATTTTACCAATAGAAAAAAAAAATGAGACTCAAAGAGTTTAACTCAATTGCTTAAAGCCTCAGCCAGTAAGCAGTGAAGCTTACTTACAGTGAAGATCCAACATCCTCCAAATTTCATATTCCTGCCCCATCCAGTCCAATGCTTCTCCAGAAACACTTTACCCCAGCCCTCTCAAAGTGATCTCATCAGAGGCCTTAGGCTTCCTTCCTCCCCCTCCCCTCAATCACTTCATTTTCTTCCCCAGGTCCAAACTTGAGAAGCATCCTGCCAATCTCCCCAGCAGGGGTGTCCAGGCCGTGAAATGCACAAACAGAGGCAGTTAGTGTGAGTTACTGACCCCTGCACTGCAAATGAGGCAAACGATACAGATCAGGGTTCGCAGACAGAGATAATGATTTTTTTTATTGGACGTCTTCATCCCGAACCAGTGGCGTGGTGCTGGGTTGGCCAGCAGTGCACCGCTGGTGTCAGTTAATGATAATCTATATTTATAAAACGATAGTCCATCAAAGTGGGATGAATATTTTAGAAGCCGCGGACAAATCAAATTGTCTTTGTCAAATGGACGCAGGCTCTGGCGCTGAGCATGTTTTATGGCTCTTTCTGGGGTAAGAAGCAAAGGGTTCCTCTCACTGGCTGGAGTGTGGCTGCCTTCCTCATTGGAGCTGGGAGCTGAGGGCTGTGTTTCCACTATTTTAAAAAACTCAATGAGCTGTGGAGATTGGCATTAGCGCCTGATTGACATCGGCGCCTGAAAATTGTACTTTGTTTGATGAAGTTAGCAAATAACGTATGAAACAACATATGTGGTGGTGTCTTTGTGGAAGAGAGTCCATTTATACTTAAATATATAATATTTAAGTGTGTGTATATATATATATATATATATATATGTATATATATAAGTAAAATAAAGTAGTTCCTCTGGAAATCTGGGTAGGAAGGGAGGGCAAGAGGAAGGAGGCAGACTGGGGGCCCTGCACTTCAGAGAGGAGATGGATCAGGGGAAGGGAAGAGGACAAGAGGAAGAGGAGTAAGGAGGAGTGTCCTAGGCCTGAACACCTCCAGGACAAATAGAGCTCCTGTGGCAGAACCCCTTCCCCAGAGTTAACCACTCCTGCTCTGTCACAAAACCAGATGCGTAAGTCATGTCACCTTTCTGAGCTCCCATTTTCCCATGTGTCCAATGGGGAAACCTCTTCCATGGGGCCATTTGTCTGAGTCAAGCCCCTCTCTCAGTCACGGGTACACAGTTGGACAATAAATGAATGGGAGTTCCCCTTCTCTGTCCTATAAAGTGGGACCCATCCAGCAGAAAGTCTGATATAAGCCTGCTAATATCTGAGCTTTGGCCTCCACCTACTCAGGACAATATTTGCACAAGTAATAGCTATCCTTTAGTGAGGGTTTTTCACATGCAAGGTGCTGTGCTAAGCACTTTACACACACCTAATATTCTCAACGCTCTGTATCAGCACTGTCCAATAAAATAGACTCTGAGCCACATAATTTTTTAAAAAGTAAAACTAGGTGAGATTACTTTAATAATATACTTTAGTCAACCCAATGATACAAAATACTGTTTCAGTATATAATCAATGTTAGAAGTATTGATGAAGTATTTAACATTCTTTTGTTCATACAAATATGTGCATTTTATACCTACTGAACATCTCAGTTTGGACCCACCACATTTTAAGTACTTAATAGCCTCATGTTGGTAGTGGCTACTGTATCCTGATCATCTGCTGTTGCATACGAACCACCCTAAAACTCAGTGGCTTAAAATAGCAAACACTTAATTTCCTGTGATTCTGTGGGTCAGGAATTAGAGTGGGGGTCAACAGGGACAGTTCAACCCTGCTCTACATAGTGTTGGCTGGAGTTGCTTGACCAAAGCAAACACATCCAGAATGGTCTCACTTACACAGCCAGTGCCTGGGCAGGGATGGTTCAAATATCTGGGGAGCTGGCTGGGAGAGCTGGGGGCTTCTTTACTCATGATATTGACTGAGATGTCAGTTTTAATTCCATGTATTGGCTCATCCTTCAGCAGGATGACCTGCACTTATTTACATGGCAGCTGGTTCTTCTCTGAGTTTATATGGGTGGTACACGGCCTCTTCAGGTCTGAGCATATTAATCTCAAAACATCCCTTCTGCCATATTCTACTGGTCAAATCAAGTCAACAGCCCAGGTTCAAGGGATGGAGAAATAGATTCCATCTCTTTAAGGGAGGAAGAGGTATGCCTACAGGGAGGGGAGGAACTGTTGATGGATATATTTGCAGATACACTCTCATACTATGTCGCTGGGTCATGGGTACAAGAGCTAGAGTTGGGGGTACATTGACCCTGCCTCACCCTTGCTGACCCTATGAGTGCTGTGCCCTACTGAACAATTTACTGACATGTCAAAAGGAGAAACTTTCCTGGAGGAGAAGAGCCATAAACACACTAAGCAAGGGTTGGGGAGGGGATGTAGGGATGAGGTGGTTTGCTTAGCTCCTCTCTCAGGAATAGCAGAGGTGAGTAAGAGTCTGGGGACCACCTCAGAGAAGGAGACAGGAGTCATAAACAGAAGATCTAGGGGGTCCGGGAAACATTAGTTCTCCACAAAGGTCAGCAATAAAAACTGTAGGTTCAAAACAGCCTAGAAGTTTCTTTTGAAGCACCTAAGAAAGGGACAGGTGGAGATAAGATGACACAGTCCTGGGTGAGAGATCCATGGACGGAGAGAGTAGAATAGGCTTGAAAGTAGAAAGCAAAGTGAGTATTGAAGTCCATAAAAAGAAAGTTGAAGGTGCTTAGAAACTCGTCCTTGGCCTGAGAAGTAGATCCAGGACATGGCAATTAAAGAGTCCATTATGTTCCTTGCCCTCAAGGAAAAATCATTCTTAATTAGTACTTAACCTGTTCTTTGTTTTCTCCATTTAAGATGTAGTTTAAAATAATTATTTCCTTTAAACTCATTCCATCCCTCAGTATGATTGCCTCCTAAGCCTAGAATTGCCCACTTCTAGAAGAAAACTGGGATTGAGGAGACTGAGATGCAAGGCTGGACCTTCGAAAGCCAGAAGCAACGTGTGTCCAAATCATGTTCTGAGCTTTGAGACCTGAGAGGATAAGTGATGAGGAACCACAGACTAGGCCCATGGCTGCTAGTCCTTGGGACTGCAGACTTTGCAGAGGACTGCCATCCCTCCTCTCACTACACATATGAGTCTCTTGATGTCCCTCTCCCTGGACTGCTTTGTTCCTGGTCTTAGAATGGTCTCACAGCCATATTCATCCACTTTTCTCCACAGCCATTTGGCTGTGGTTTCTGGGTTCACAGAACCCCTAAAGATTAATGGTTATTTTTTAAAAATATATTTTTTTTATTTATTTGTGAGAGAGAGAGCACAAGTGAGGGAAGGGGCAAAGGGAGAAGTAGAAGGAGAGGGAGTAGGTAAGGGAGAAGGAGGAGCAGGGAATGCCTGGGTGGCTCAGTCAGTTAAGCCTCTGCCTTCAGCTCAGGTCAAGATCCCAGGGTCCTGGGATTAGGACCCACATCGGGCTCCCTGCTCAGCCAGCAGCCTGCTTCTCCTCCTCCCTCTGCCACTCCCCCATTTGTGCTCTCCTGCTCTCTATCAAATAAATAAAATCGTTTAGAAGAAGGAGGAGGAGGAGGAGGAGGAGGAGGAGGAGGAGGAGGAGGAGGAGGAGGAGAAGTAGACTCCCTGCTGAACAGGTAGCCTGATCCAGGGCTCAATCCCAGGACCCTGTGATCATGACCTGAGCTGAAGGGAAATGCTTAACTGACTGAGCCACCCAGGCACCCTAAGACTCCTGGTTCTTACCAGTTGCTTCCTCTAGACTCCAGGTCAGCTGCTTTTCCTGACTCCTGATCTTCCCATCCCCCAGAGCCTGGGCAGTGGCCCCATGGCTCTATGGCTGACCACATTCACCACCCACCATCCCCTGCATTTTGGCTGAGAAGATCCCACTCAGCTCATTCTCTCTCTCTCTCTCTCTCTCTCTCTCTCTCTCACACACACACACACACACACACACACGGGAACCCAAACTCTCTACTCCATGCCTGGTGCAGAATTATCTAATGATTATGAATATGACTGTTGGTATAAATTAGAATTGGTTCAAACCTCAGCTCATCTTTTTTAATTTCCTGTAGTACCTATGCAAATTGCTGGCCTTTCTGAGTTTCTGTTTCCCAGTCTGCACACTGGATGATAGTAAGGATGGAATACATAGCCAGTGCTCAAAAAGGTGCCTAGCATAGAGCAAGTACTCAATAAGCATTAGCCATTTTTACAGGAACCCCTCATTCTTGATTCAGCAAGGACTGCTTGGAAGTCTAGAAAAGTTATTAGAAACTATTTCAGCAGAAATAAAAAGAAACAAACAAACAAACAAACAATCTCAGCAGGGCCATGTTCACCTGGCATAGGACCTGGAGCAGAGTGTGGTCGGTAAAGGAAAGAACAAATAACATCTCTGAAAATGTATCAAGCCCTTTCACGAAACACTTGGAAGGCAGAGGGAGATGGCCTAAGCATCCTGAATGCTGACTGCCAGGTTGAGAGACAGAGAACCAGGTGTTACTGATTTGTTCGGTTTCTTAATTTTTTAAAACTTTAATTCAAGTTCAGTATAGAAAATTTCAAATTTCTATTTTTATCATAGATAATGATACCATACAAAATTATACTAAAGTAAAGAAAACAATATAATCAGCTTCATTTACTCTACCCATCACTTCAACAATTCTCAACTCAGGGACAATCTTATTTCATCTACAACTCCCACTCCCGACTCCTAGATAAACTTGAATCAAATACCAGACATCCTGTCAACTCGTTTGAAATTTCAATTGTATCTTTAGAAAGTTTTTTTGTGACCAAATGCCATTATCACACTTAAAAGCATTAATAATGATTATTTACTATGATAAAAAACCAATCAGTATTTATATTTACCAAATCAACTTACACATTTTTCTAACAGTCCATTTGAATTAAAATCCAAAAGTCATATATTACAACTGATGAATGTCTATGCACCTTTTAATCTGTGGCTACTCCTTCATTATTTCATTTCCTTTGTAATGTTTTGTTGCAGAATCCAAATCATTTGACCTATAGAATATCCCACTGTTTGGATTTTGCCAATTGCATCCTCATGGTATCATTGAATATGTTCCTCCATCCTTTAAAATTTCCTAGAAGTTGGTAGTTGATCTAGAGTCTTGATTGGACTTTATTTTTTTTTTTGGCAGTGCTACTTCATAAGTGGTGATATATATTTCCATCAAAAGATACATAATATCTGGTTATCTTTTATATTCTTTTGGAGATGTTTGCTGCTATTGAAGCTCATTGCCTAGATCCATTATTTCATTAAAGGTTGCAAAATAGCAACATTCTAATTTATCATTCTTTCCTTACTTATTAGCTGGATAACTTCAATAAAGAGAAATTTCCCTTTATCAATTGATTACCTAACATGCTAATGGCAAGATGAATATTTGACTCCTTATCTTTATTTACCAGTTCAAAATAATGCTAATGTCCTCCAAAGGTAAGCTATCAATTGTTTGAGGGTTTTTTTTAGTGTCATTATGAACTCATAGACTTAAACATATTTGATGTGTTTCAATCCATTGCAGCTATTATCTTTATTTCAGTTTATCATCACCTTATTGGCCATGGGAGTCCTTTTCATGTTTGCTTCTGAGTCCTTTCAACACAATCTTAGGAGTCTTTGATATTCCTTTGCCTTCCAGAAAGACAAGATAGTCCGGGTTCTTCTTGTACATTTCCTTCCTTAGACCTGCAATTGACAGTTTCTCCAAGAAATCCTGGTTTCTTTTAGGGGGAAATAGTATTTAAAGACCATAATCTGAGTGTTAGGGGTGCTCAATGCTACTAAGTTGTCACCATTTTTAGTACTTTTCAGTGGACAGAGATAGGCAATATGTCTTCATTTTTTAATTTTCTAAGTAAAATACACGAATGTATACTACTTCTAAAACAGATTCAGGACCACAAGATCCTTGTTTAACTTCATAGATCATATATCTTTATCCTCTTTCTCTCATGCAAAAACTCCTAGTCCTCAATGACACCAACATAATTGTTCATTTGCTTTATTTTACTACATGCACACAACAGCTTCAGAATGAACATTTCACCAACAGTGTGATTCCTGAAATTGATTTAATACAAAATACAAAACTAAATTCCTGTATTTTTTAAAGATTTTTTATTTATTTGACAGACAGAGACCACGAGTAGGCAAAGAAGCAGCCAGAGAGAGAGGGAGGAAGCAGGCTCCCTGCTGAGCAGAGAGCCCAATGCGGGGCTGGATCCCAGGACCCTGGAATCATGACCTGAGCCGAAGGCAGAGGCTTAACCCACTGAGCCACCCAGGCACCCCTAAATTCCTGTATTTTAAAGGAATAGAGATGGTTTCTCTTTCTGTGATTATACCACCAACTTGCAACACATTTAGGTTCATTTGTCTCAATTTGCTTGCAATTTTTAAAAACTCATGTTTTATACTTATTTAAAATAGTCACGTTTCCAAAATAAAATCTACTAAACAAGGAATATGCAAAACTATTTAGCTTCTAGCTCTATGCCTTTTATCCCCTATAGGTTTAGCTTTAAGAGGCAAATACTATTAGTCTTTATTTCCAGATGAGGAAAATGAAGCTTGGATAGGCTAAGTTACTTGCTAAGGTCACACAGCTAGTAGGAGAAAGAACTGGAGTTAAAACCTGGGTTCACAGAAACCTCCAGAAGACAGAATTGTATGTATCTTAACTTTCTATCACATTCCTAGAACCTATTAGTAGAAAAACAAGTGGTGAATCAATAAACAAAATGTGGGTTGATTACTTTCTGTTTCAAATGGTTTCAGAAATGGTTTGGGGGTCCATGGGGAAAAGTCAGAAAGGGTGGCTTTGATTGGTACCATCACTTCATGGAAGGCAGCAGGGCTCAACCCAGACCTGGAAAGTGGTTTCTGAGTGACTAAGCAGAAGTGTCTCCTCCAGGGACATGGAATTAGTGTCCCACTATGACCACATTTTGGTAAATGACTTCTAATTTCGAAAACTCTTCTGGCTGGTCAGGTTACTCTACTTTCATAGTATAGTCACCTCTTTTAGCTGAACAGGTGGGTGTAAAGCTGGATGTCCCAGAAATACCCAAGACAGTAATGATTTTCATCAGAGACACTGTGTTTTTTATCCCTGTGTGCTTATTGCCTACTGCGCCTGCAATCCTGTAGCTGCCATGAGGTTGACCCACTGTTCCCACTCTGGGTCCATTGGTTTTCTGGAACATTCCCTTGGCCCAATGTAAATCCTGTCTAAAACTGTTCACTGAGGACGTGGTAGGTTGGCCAGGATTTGAAGCCAGGTATACTTAATCCCTAAGTCTGTGATAGCCACAGTTCTTGGTCATGGGCATCCCTCCTGTTGAAGGGCAGGAACTCTGTTACCTTCTGTCTTGATGGGCTTTTCCAGGAAGGATCTTGAAACACATTTATGATACCAAATTCCTACCGTTGTCCTCCAAGTACTTGAGGACCCCAGTCTCAATGTGAGGGGCTTTGAAAGTCTTGCTTAAAGTACTGCCTTATCCATCGTCCAGAAACCTCTTTCCCTAGGCTTCTCGGATGCAGACTCCCTCCTGAGAGCATGGGGAGGGCCTGGGATGTGAGGAGGAAAAAGAATGGCTCTTCTCTCTTCTCTTACTATCTTTGGGGTGAAAACTGATATAAACCAGCCCTCGTGAGGTTCTGACATGCCCCAACCCACTTGTGGTTGTGCGGACTCCCTCAAACTCAGAGGAGGTTAGTGATTCACACAAAATGCCCCCTCTTCATCACCACCTTGCCCCTCTCCCAAACCATGCCCACTGGCCGAGAACCTGGGCAGTGTGGCGTAGGAGACATAACAGTGCCCTGCAGACCAGTCCTAACCTTGGACCTTTGGGAAAATCATTTCAGCCCCCAGAGCCTTCCTTTCCTCATCTACAAAATAGAGATAAAAGAAACTCCTTGGCAGGATTGCTAGGGGAGTAAAGAGATGTCCCAAACATCCCAGGTGCCACCAGTCTGAGGACAGATATGTTCCCATCAACATGAATTTCCAGTTAGATTGGCACTAAGTGCCCACCTGCTGTTGCGGGATCACACACACACACACACACACACACGTGCATGCGCGCATGCACACTTACCAGACTGTGAAAACAAAAACAAAAACACATGAGCAGTGTTTTTCCTGTGCACCTGCCATTCTATGTGCACTTTACAAATACTCACTAATTTAATCCTCACAGGAGTCCCTTAAAGCAGGTACTATTAACACCCCTATTTTGCAGAAGAGGAAAGGAGGTACAGAATGGTGAAATGGCTGGTCCAAGGCCACAAAGCTGGGAAGCAGTGGAGCCAGGAACGAAATCCAGGCAGAACAATTCTGAAGGCCAAGGTCCTGACCACCCTGGCCACCCTGGCTTGATAATGAGTCCCCCAGGGGTTGACCCACAATGCAAGAGCCAGTCCTCTTGGAGTTTCAGTCTCCTCCCCTCCCCTGCACAAGGAAGGTGCCTACTGCATGTCTCCTCTGTTGCCCACCTGTCCAGTGTCCAGGGTGAGGCCCAGGGCACAGAATTCTCCGGAGGCAGGCATTGATCCAGGGTTTCTGGTGAGGATGGAGAGAATACCAGGCTGCCTCCAACATGGTGGGTGCACCATTGGTGGAAGCCCCATTTTTGTTGTTTCTGAAATCACCAGAAGGAGCTAGGGAGTGTCAGAACTAGGATTTGAACCCTCTAGCCTCTGGCGTACAAGCTCATGTCTTAACCCAGCCTATGGAGAAGGAGAGAGGCTCCCCCTTCTACCAAGACACTAAGTGTTCCTCGCCCAGAATGCTGTCCCTAAGTCCTTCCCTCACTGAACATACATGTCATTCTCCCACCAAGAGGTGGAGTGGACCGCCCACCCACTTTGGATCTGGGTTGGTTTGTAACAGCTTTGACCAACAGAACCTGGCAGAGGGGATGCTTGGTCAGGTCCAGACCTCGTCTTTAAGAAGACTGGGAGTGTCTGATGGAATGCTCATGCCTGGGAAGCCAGCACCATGCAGGAAGTTGAACTATATAACCTGACACTGCCATGTTCTGAGGAAGCCCAAAGAGAGCAGAAAGCAATGCCTGCCCACCTCACTGTCCCCAGCATCCCAGCTCAAGTGCCTGACATATGTCATGGACATTTCAGCCCTTGTAGATCCCATACAGAGAAGAGCCAAGACCTCAGACATGTGGTTCCACTAGGGCCATTCCAGCCACCTCCAGCTGGTCAAGCCACCCCAGCTGAGGCCCCAGACATATAGACCAGAGAAGGGCCATATCCTCTGGGCCCTGCCTAACCCACTAGTGTCCTCCTGAGTTCCTGAACCATGATCATAATTAAATGGTTGTTTACACCACTAGGTTTTGAGGTGACCAGTTACACAGTGCTAGGTGGTCAGAACTGTGGGAAAGCAGCATGACCAGCAACGCTCATTGACCTGAGCCCTTGTGGTAGCAGGAAGCAGAAGCTCAGTGGTTGGAGAAGGGAGTGATAATACCAAGCATATAGTTCCATTTCAGAACAAATGCCCAGGACTGTTTCCTGGGGTAATAGACAGGTAATTCCTGGGGTAATAGACAATCCAAATGTGAGGAATTTACTCAAGTGTAAATCCCTCTTTTCAAGCTTTCCCAGTGAAGGTCTCTACTTTGTGGCTTCTACTTTCCTGAGGCCAGACTTGAGAGGACCTACTGGCTAAGGGGGTGTTGGTGTGGGTGGTACCTGAGCTACTTCCCTGGAGTCACTGACACCCCCACTGTCTCTCAGACAAATGCTCAACCCCCAGACCCCGAGGAAGCCTCTCCTCCTTCATAACCACGTTTCCTCAGATACCCAGTGGGGACCTCATGCACCTTCATCCAGGTGCATGGAACCCCTCTTCCTGCCATGAAGAGAGACAGATTCAAAGATCCAGAGACAGAGAAAGAACCTGACCACAAAGATGTAGAGGCAGAGACACACAAAAAGAGACAGACAGATGGAAAAAGAGACATACAGAGGGGGACAGATATAGACGGGGGGACAAAAGAGAGTCTGAGAAAGAGAGACAGATGGAGAAGGGCGGGAAACAGAGAGAAAGAGCGGGAAGAGAGAGCAAGAGATAGAAAGGTAGAAGCAGAAACCAAATGAAAGAGGGGATGGAAGCAGTGAGCAAACTGTAGAAGAGAGGAGAGCGAGAAGGTTCTGGAGGCCAAGGGTGAGCTGTTCCATTTCCCCACATACCGGCTTTGCCCTCCTCCCCTCCCTGCCCCCACTGCTGGTTGTTCCTCTCCCCCCACCCTGGCCCCATCCCAGCTATCCACTGGCTTGTCCCAACACTTCCTGCACGACTGCCCCAGGTTGGACCTAGCCAGGTCCAAACCTCCTAGTGCGTACTCACTTTACCCACGGCAGGTCTCCAGACCCCTCAAACCCCAGAGGTATGACCTCATCTCCTGGAGACAGAGGGCTACCCCAAGGAAATCCTAGCAAGCTGCCCTTACCTCTGACCTTCTCTTCCTCATGAAGGCCAGTCCTAGGGCAGGGACCCCCTGTCACCCCATCCACCCTCCATGGCTCCAGGGTAAGTTCCCTGGGGCACAGCAGCTGTGGGTGGGCAGAGACAGAGCCATAGTAAAGGGCAGCAGGGGGTTCTGGTCAGGAGGGTCCAGAAAGCCACTTCCAAGGGTAGGTCTCCTCCTCCCCCTCCCTCCAGCCGATGGAGGTGTAAAATCAAGAGGGTCCCCCTGAGCAGGCTCCATAACTCAGCCAGCCAGCGGAGGCCGATATTTAAATCATAGCTTACTTTGCTTTGTGTGAGGGAATTTATTAGCCTACCACATAAATGTTTTATTCATTAGGCTGTGTAAATAATGCATGCCTGTTTCCATGGAGACTTAACTCTTTCACTCCCGGAGCCCTGGCCTGCCCCGGCCTCCCCACCTTTGTATTATCTTGCCACTCCCCTGGTTCTGAATCTGCACAACAATAAGACCACCAACACTACACAATAATAATGATCATAATTATTACTATCCATCATTTACTAAGCCCTCTAGGAGTCAGACACTGTGCCCAGCGTTTTACCCCCATGGTGTCATTGTCACCCATACTGCCATCTCCCCCCTGTTACAGATGACAAGACTGGAGCTCAGGTGGGAGGAAACACTTGTCCAGAGTCACACAGGGCAGGTATGGAGCTGGGATTCATACCAGATATTACTGACTCCAAAGCCCAGCTGTTTAGACTCTCCTCTCCTCTTCTCTGCCCAGTCCAGTTCCCTCACTCCCCAATGTGCAGAGAGGCTGCTTAGGAGCTCCTTGCGGGCAGGAATTCTCACCCTGCTCAGCTTGCTCCGCCAAAGGCAAGATGAGCTCTCTCTCCGCAGCCCCAGTGGAATCCCAGCCCCCCAAGGCTGAAGCTATGGCCATCAGCCAGATCGACCCCTGAGAACCAATGTGTAAACTGAGATCCAGAGTGGCATAGGACTTGCCCAAGGTCATACAGCAAATCCCAGCAGAGCTAGACCTCAAACCCAGGTTCTTTCCTCATGCCTTATGCTGCCTCTTCTAGAACCTTCTGGGGTCTAAAGGTGACAGTGCTTGCCCCTCACTTTACAGACAGCAACTCTGAGGCATTGAGGTTGAGAGCCTGGTGCAGGGTCACTAGCAAATTGGCAAGGAAGTCCTGGGAAGGCCCCTTGTTCCACCCAGTCACAACTCACAGCTCTGCTCAGTGAGCGTGCTCGTGCCCAGGCCTCCTTTGCCATCTCAGCTGCTTGGGAGGCAGCTTCCAATGGTGCCTGCATGGCCATTGATGATTGCAGTGACCAGAGGCCACCAAAGCTCCCATGACCAGTGTTGGAGGCAGCCTGCTCCCCCCCACCAGCTTTCTGTCTGAAAACAGCAAAATCATATGTGAACCCAGAGCTGCTTGTGAAGAAACAGCCCAACCCACTGGCATCTGCAAATCACACCCTTAAATGTTTCTGTCCTCGCTTTTCTCCAGCCCAGATGTGGAACATGACACTAGAGCCTGGGAATCTGGCCAGGACTAAGGTACGCCCTTGACCCTTTCATCTTAACCACTCCTCAAGCAGCCCTAGGAGGGGTACCTGGTTTGCCTCGCTTTCAGAGGAGGGATTTCAGGTTTACAGAGCTGGAGAAACCTGTCTGGGTCACACAGCTGGCAAATGGCAATCCTTGGAGCTTAACCCAGGTTGGAGCATCTGTCTGTCCTCCTTGCCCAGCCCCTCACAGGTGCAGCCCAGAGAGCGGAACATGGGCTGCTGGTGGGCAGAAAAGACCACTGCATTCTTAGTAGGGAAGCTGTTTTCCTTTTAAATGTCTTCAGACCTTCTGCCCAGGTCAAGAAGAAAGTCTCTGTCAGGTGCTGACTTGTGGAACGCCACTCCAAACCCACAAATTGCTCTTATAAACAGAGATTTTGACCCAGAGTTGGAGCCCTCTGCAGGCTGCAGGAACCAGCTGGAATTTGATAACGTTATTGCATTTTCATCATAGTTATTTTTATGGTTGCCTCCGTTCATAGCAAGTAATCCTGGTTTTCCACTTAATAGCAATAGGGGTAATATTATATCTAAGACCTGGATGGGTCTTACAATAGGTCTGTCTTTTGAGCTTTGTATATTTTCACTCATCAAATTATCAGAAGACCTTATGGGGTAGAATCATTGTTATCCCTTACGAAGAGATAAAGAAACCGAGGCACGGGATGCCAAGTACTGTTCCCAAGTCGCCCAACTGGTTAAGTGCCTGGGGTGAATTGAATCTTTGGTAACCATAGTGCCTCCCCCAGTAAGGTAAAATTTCCTCTTCAAATACATTATTTAAAAAGTGAAAGGTCAATTTGTAATATGCACTAAGAAAATAATCAAACGCGGAGTCTGTGGATGTGCCAAAAATTGAAAAGGTGTTTACAAACTCAACACTGCGAGGAGGCTTACATACGACGTCATCCCCCATAAGCTCCACCCCCTCGGCTTGCAGCCAGTGAGAACAAGCCTAGTTTGGGACTGCCCGCAGGTGGAGCACACAAGTGGTCAGCTATCCTGTGTCCAATGTGCAGGGGGCGGGGGCAAAGTAATGCCTAGCAGGCACCGTCTTGCAGACACCTCCCAGCTCCCCAAAGTTAGGTCCTATCCTTGTGCCCATTTTACACATGAATGAACTGAAGCACATAGGCTTAAGCACCACACCCTCTCTCATTATTATTCCAGCCAGTGAATTCCCATTCATGCTTCATCTGCTAGGAGTGGACTAAGAGTTTTCATGCCCGCAAGGAAAAGAATTATGCTGCTCTCTTCCTCCCTTGACTGGGAGGAATCAGCTTGAGGGGGTCTGTGCATGATTTCAGTCCAACACTTGGTGACCTCAAGTGGCAGGTACAAGACGAATGGGCCAGTGTCAGGACTAGAGTGCAGGGAGTGAGGCACCTAGGAGGCAAAATGTAAGGAAGTTTTCCCTCACCCCCAGAGGCTAATCATGTGTTTGCATGTAACAGTGAGGGTTTCCTTGCATTCCTTTCCCTGAGTGCTCACTCTTTTGCCCCAGTCATCATCTTGGTGTCTCCAGTGGATCACTTTCATGGGCATGACCCACATTTCCCTGGCACAAACGCTACACCCCCACATGCACACTGGTAGCTCTGGAGTTTGGTTTTTTTGGGGGGGGGGGCAATGGCACAGTTTCCTGAGATCACCCACCATACTCTCCTGTTCAGGCCTGCTGAAGTTTGTGTTCCTGCCAAGGGGCTGCCCCTGACGCCAACAATTCTGCAAGCCCTCCTGGCACCAAAGGACCCCAGCATCCCCTGCAACCCTCAGTGAGCTGAAGCCATGCGGGGCTCATGCACATTTGGAAGAAAGGGTCTCTCTGTGCCCACACAACACAGCCAATGGCCCAAGTCACCAGCAGCCCCATAGAACTGGTCCTTCAGCTCCTACCTGGATGTCACCTCTCCGTAGCTCAGCTGTGAGTCCATGGTGACCAGAAGTGACAGATATTCTTGTCATTCACCCTCACCCTATTCATACTAACCTCTACCTTCCCCTTAAGGCCACTGATACAGGCCCGGGACATACAGGCTTCAGACACACCCAAGAGTACTCACATCACCACCACACACTCACTCAACCATTTACCAAGTGCTGTAGACTCTGTTCTAGGCATGGCAACTCCTGGGGACAAAGTGGTACTCTCCCCATTTTATAGAGATAACCCACCAGAAAGGGCCAAGAACTTGTCCCAGGTCAGAGCTCTTAAGTGGTGGAGCTCAGGAGCAATCCAGCCCTGATTCTACTGCATCTACTATTTGTGATTGAGAATGAGAATCATCCTGACCCCCAGGTTCCCTTAATCAGTTGGCCTTCTCAGTGATGCAAAGCCATGCTCTTCTCTCCAGGGAGTGTGAGAATCCCCAAGCCCTCTGAGCCAGCAGAATCCTGGAACTCCCAGAATTCTGTGCAATTGCTAACCTCCTCTTCAAATCTTCTTGCTGCATGCACACACCCCACCCCCAGTTCCTCCTTCCACCCCAGCAGCCACTACCCACCACTACATTTGCCCACCAGCTCAATTCTAGTTTCTGACCCAAGTCTTCAGCTCCTTAACTGAGTCAGGAAAATCAGCCCATATGGGACCCAAACACTTCCCAGACCCCCAGAGAGGGCCACAGTCTCACCTCTCAACCCCGCCGCAAAATCCTTGCTCTGCTGTCCCATTGTGCTGCGGGGACTTAACAAATTCGGCCCCGTGGAGTCTTTGGACCAACCCTGGTCATGGTAGGAAGCAAATCTGGGGGCTCAAAGTATCAGAGCACCTTATCACCATCAATGAAGTCTCAGTGGGAAGGTCCATCCTGAAGTCTTCCTGTGTGACCAGTCCCCATCTGTGTTTCTCTGTCCAGCACTTCAGCTTTCTGCTGGGCATGGCACACTTTCCCTCTCCCTGGTGAGCCCAGGAGTTCTGGCTCTGACTCTGTCTCCTTATCTGATCCCCAGGAGGTACTTAATAAACATTTGCTGAAGTGAGGAAGGGAACTGGGTGAAGGAAGATTAAGGCACCTGTCCTGGCTCAGTGCCCTCTCCATCCCAAAGCTAGACAGTATCCCATCACTTGGAGCAAATCTGTTTATTGGCCCCTGGTCGCACCCTCAGAGCTCACCTAACCATCACCTAGTAGCTGTCTCACACCATCTCACCCACCTGGAAATTGCCATTAGTGGGAAATCCGTTCTCCTCAAATGAACTTGTGCTTCTTTCAACCTAGAATACTTGGCCCAATCTTCCTTCTCCATTTGTCTGGCTCTTTCTTAATCCCTTACACCTCTGCTTAAATTCCTTGAACCCACAATCAAAATCCGGCCTCCCTATTATATGTTTTGATAACTCCTTGAAAAAAAATACTATATATGTATACACACACACACATATATGTATTGTGTATATATATATATATATGTATACATATATATATATATGATAGCTATATATGATAACTATCACTGTTTACCAGTGGTTCCTGGAGTGGTTGATTAATGACTTACTCTGTGAGGTTAGCTCCGTAACAGTTGCAATCCCTGGCATGTAGTAGGCCTATGGGAAATATTTGATGAATGAAGGAGTGAAGAGCTGCCCATAAGACCTCAGCCCTAGAAACAGTGTCTGAATAGCTATACCCTAAAGTCAACCCAAGACGCACCACCAGAAATATTTATGCCAAAATCTTGGGTAAGGCCATCACCTATGGGACAGCTTTTCCAAGCCAGAAGGAGCAGCTTTGTCCCAGCCCTGGAACTCACAGTTCTGACCACTCCTGAGATGGCCTCACTGCTGGGATGGTTCTTGGGGTCGTGGTCATCCGCTTGCATTCCTAACTCAGGTACTATGTAGACCCAACCCTATTCCCAAGGTGTCAAAGTTACCCTCTGTACTTGTTTCCCATTTCCCTCCTTCTGACTACTACTCTTAGTCCTCAGTAAGACATTGTCAGGGTCTCAGGGATCCCCTTAAGAGGTGTCATGCCTCAAACTGTGTCCCTCAAAATGACATATTTAAGTGTTAACACCTGGTGCTTATGAATATGGAATTATTTGGAAATAGAGCATATGCAGATGTAATCAAGTTAAAATGAATGATACTGGACTGGGGTGGACCCTTAATCCAATTTGAGCCTCATCCTTACAAGAAGAGGAGAGAAATTGCCACGGGAGGACAGAGTCAGAGAGAGAAGAGACGCAACAGAAGCCAAAAGGTGTCAAATATTGCTAGCAGATTCCAGAAGCTGCAAGAGGCAGGAAGGATTCTTCCTTGCAGCCCATAAAAGGAGCATGGCCCTACTGGCACCTTGATTTCAGACTTCAGAGTGGTGAAAGGATAAATTTCTTTTGTTTTAAACCACCAAATTTGTGGTGCTTTGTTAGTTTTGCCCCAGGAAACTAATGCAGATGAATTCCTGTCCCTGTGGGTCACAGGCCAGAAGCTGCCATGAAGAAAGGCCTTGTTCTTAGCCAGAGCCAGGCATGCATGCCCCTGGGTGCAGAGCTTCTCAGGAAAGGGTTCCTCACAGTACATCAGGGAATGGCCTGAGGCCAGCAGGTCTCTGAGCTGTAACTTGCTATGAGCCTGTTTCTCCAGAGACCACACCAGCTGCATGCCACCCCCACAACCACCACCAGCAGCCTCTTTGCTCAGCATCTCACAGAAGACTTCAGCTCTTGGGCCAAGCTACCAGCTACAAAAAGCAGAGAAATTGGCAAGAGGTGTTTCTGGGAATGGAAGGAGCAGGACTTAAGTTTGGTACAAAGGGATGAATTTCAGTATTATAAGCAACGCCTACTGAACATCTACTCTGCGAACATCTACTCTGAACATCTATTCTATTGAACATATACACTGTGCATGCGTTATCCAAGTTCCTCCTCTCATGGGTATGGATCATCATCCCCACTCTATACGTGAGCAGACAGTGGCTCAGAAGACTTTGGCTCAAGTTCCCTAGTTGATTGTGATGGAATCAGAATTCAGATCATGTTGAATTGACTTCTCTGGGATAAGAAGGATACCGTAAGGATACTTTGGTCTTGGACATCATGAATACACATGAACTGAAATAGGTCAGTAACTCAGGACAAGAGGTCAACCTCAGAGATGAGCTCAGAAGGGCATGGCATAGACAAGGAGTGGGGCTGCCTGTGTCAGAGCCTTCTGTCTCCAGCCTCCCAGCTGTCCCTGAGGCTCCACCCTTCCCAGGCCTAAGCCAGTAAGTGGCTGACCTGGTGACATACCTAGGCCTTCATTCCTAGGGTAGTGTTAGGAAGCCATGACTCTTTCATGAATCTCATGCTCCACCCCATTCCTGGGTATACCCATGAGCTTACTGAAGTCTCTAGATCTATCCCTGACACCCCAGTTTGCCATGTTGGGCTCCTTCTGGAGTCTTGGGCTGGCATCTGCCTGGTTTTCCACAGCCAAATACCCCTGGTCTATGCCTGAGGCCACCCCACTCCTGGCATCTGCCCAGGCCACTTTGGTCTTTGTAGTAGACTATCTATGAATTTGAACATAGCAGACAAGTAGAGGTGTCTGCCCAACTCACAAATCCTTACTCTAAAGTTGCCTTCCAGGGATGGGCCTGGGAGCCACGTTCAAGAGTAGGGGCACCTGGGTGGCTCAGTGGGTTAAGCCTCTGCCTTTGGCTCAGGTCACAATCTCATGGTCCTGGGATCGATCGAGCCCCACATCAGGCTCTCTGCTCGCAGGGAGCCTGTTTCCCCCACTCTCTCTGCCTGCCTCTCTGCCTACATGTGAACTCTGTCTGTCGAATAAATAAATAAAATCTTAAAAAAAAAAAAAGACAGTAGAGTATAGTGCTCAGACACACAGATGTTACAATCAGATTGCCAAGTTCAAAGTCCAGCTCAACCACACACTACTTGTGTGACCTTGGGCATGTCATTTAAACTCTCTGTGCCTCATCTGTACAGGGAGGTCAGTAACTGCAGGGCCCATCACAGGAATGTCATGTGAAATAGAGGAATTATACATAAGCACTTGAAACAGTGTGTAGTAAGCACTTAATAGGTGTTGGTTGTTATCATTACATCATCATAATTATTGTCATCCTTGTCATCAATATTATTACAATGGCTCCAGCCATAGCTGAATGGGCCAGAAATGAACACCTGACCCAGCTTGGGCCAATCAGGTTCTCAATTCCAGGAACATGGGACTTATGCCCAGGACAGAGAGACAGAAAATGGTCTAGGTTTACCCAGCAACATTGAAATCCAGAATTCTTAGCCCATTTGTCCACAGGCATGGAGAATCAAGTGCAGAGAGAATGAAACAAAAGCACACAGAGATATTCAACTCAGAGGCCATTTGGATCCTGACAGAGAAGAAAGATGGAGGGTGAGTCTTCCTGGGACCCAGTGGCTCTCTAAACTTTCCTCAGGAGGTACCACCTGTCCTTGGACTCTTGCAAAAACACCTTGGTGTTTTTCCCCTTTGAGCCCAAGTCAGACAGAATGGATTTTGTTACCTGAATCTGAAAGGGTAGACATCATCCCAGATCTATAAAGCAAAAAAAAAAAAAAAAGGGTGGGGGGAGTGAACAGTGTTGGGAAAGAATAGGAGTCTGACTGGTGTGGCCATGTATGCGTGTTTATATGTCATGTTTACAGGGGAAACAAGGCCCTGACGTATCATCCATCCACCCTGGTTGGTTTCCTGGCAAATGTAGGTCCACAATGTCCCAGAAGTGGCACAGGGAACATCTCCCTGCTGAAGGGGTGGGAGTAGATGGAAGTCCAGCAGCACACCACTTCCAGGCTAGCTTGGAACGATCATACAGCATCTTCAAATGGCCCCAGTCCCCACTCTGCCCCTGGCTGGCTGTGTAACCTCAGATGCATCACCTTTCCTCCCTCAACCTTGGGTGTCTCATGTTCATTGTGAATAATATATGTCCTGCCTGCCTCTCTCACAAGGGAGACTCGGGGAGAGGGCAAGGGGCTCAGTGGGGACTATGCCTCATGGATGGGAAGGGAGGTGACAGGTCATCCAGAAGAGAAATTTCTCCCCATACTCATATTCTGGGATCATCTTTCCTGCACTGCCAGCTTCCTCAAAAGCCACTGCTCTCACACAAGGGAGCCCCAAGCCCACCTCCAGAGGAACTGACAGAACCTATAAACTTTGGGATCCTGAGAACGGGGGTAGGAGCCCCTGCCTCATATGCCTTCACTACTGAGGGTCACCAAGTGGCACCAAGAAGACTCAATACCCTGTCTCTACAGGCCAAGGCAGGGCCTAGCAAATAGGAATAAAGTTAGCCTGGGTCTCAGATCATGTGATAAGGCTGTGGGAGGCCTGCAGATCCATCCTGCTGTGTTTGGGTAAACTGATTCTCAGCCATCCTACCCGGAGAAAATGGCTGGATCAGGGACCATCTCTTTGGGTAGGCATGTGAATGTCCATGTGGGTCTGACTTCTTCCTCACTCCTCTCATGCCTCTGAATCCAATTACCAGTGACCTCCATAGGGACCCTAACATTTTTCAGCTCCTATCTGATTTTTTTGCAACATTTCACTCTAGCAACCACTTACTGGTTTCTGAAACACTCTCTCTCCCTGAGTTCTGTGACATCACATTTTCCTGTACTCCCCCCTCCTCGGTGCTGCTTCTTTTCTGTCTTCTGGAACTTTTTCAATGGCTAGTTGTCCTCAAGATACTGTCCCTAGGACTCTCCTCTCTCCACACATCCCCTGAATGGTCTCACCAGTTCCCTTGGCTTTTCCCCCAACTTGAGCGCCAAGGATACCCAGATCTGTCTCCAGCACAAACCATCTATGGGGCTGCAGGTTTCCAGCAGCCTCCACCACAGCCACCCATGGTATCCAGAGGCTCCACAAACTCAGTGAACTTGACACTGGAATTTTTCCCTACTAAAGAAGGATCATTTGTTCCCTCTCTCAGCGAATAATGTTCTCTAGTCTCTCATCTCTACTGTGATGGACACCCCATGATGTCTCACTCTCTCCCCTCCAAATAAAACCTATTAGCTATGGGTGCCTGGGTGGCTCAGTGGGTTAAAGCCTCTGCCTTCAGCTCAGATCATGGTCCCAGGGTCCTGGGATCAAGCCCCGCATCGGGCTCTCTGCTCAGTGGGGAGCCTGCTTCCTCCTCTCTCTCTGCCTGCCTCTCTGCCTACTTGTGATCTCTATCTGTCAAATAAATAAATAAAATCTTTAAATAAAAAAAAACCTATTAGCTAGTTTCTTCTCTTCTACCTTTCAAGCATCTTTCTAAGCTGCCTATCTTCCCATCCCCTCATCACTGCCTCAGTTCAAAAGCATATTATTGCTCACCTGGGCCTTCCTATCAAATGTCAACGCTAAATAAATCTTTTAAAATAAAATTATCTAGTTTAAAGTCTAAAATATAAGAATTAGGCCTGATCTGACCAGACTCAGGAACAGCTCGGAGTGTAAATCAGACCTCACATCTCAGCCCAGATCTCAGAAGCTAGAGCTGATGTCTAGAGTCTAGAGCAAAATTCTCTTCTAAAACTCAGAGGGGGAAGCCTAGTACCCCACACCCAGCCCATTTTTTAGTCTAAAGAGTCACATATGGCTCAACCCCTTCCACCAACATCCCTTATTTTATTTTTCTCAAAGAAAAACAAGTGTCGATGGGGAGAGGGTTAACAGTTTATTCTATTTTTTCTGAGTGATTTTATCACTGTCATTAGAACATTCATTGAAGTAAGTGAGGAATCCATCACAGGCTGACAGCAGTGTGCAGACTAATGGCTGTTAGATGGTAATAATTTTTAATATGATTTTTATTTCACTTAATTTCATATGTGCTTGACAAAAGGTCCCCAGTCACTGGGGAGCAGTGCGGAACTGGGAATATGCTCACAGGAAGGTCTATTAAGCCAGGTGCTGGAAGCGTTTCAAAGAAACAACTTTGCCATTCAGGGGGAAAGTCAGAAACTTGGTCAGGTGAAGGGAGATGGTTTCTGGCACAATGTTAGTATCACACCCCACTGACACTGGCATATCTATGTCTCACAATACCATGAATCATAGGGACAGGCACTTAAATGATGAGAATACCCACATTCATGCACACAATCATGCCAAGACATAGATGGACATAGATGTACCCCATCTTGTGAGGTACACAGACAAATAATCATACCCAATGAGCTACACTCCAAGTTTTCAGAAAAACACAAACTAAGCACAGATTGCACAAATACACATGCATATTGCAAGGCAAATAGAGAGAGACTGAGACTCATTCTTTGGTATGACATAGAGTCTCACCCAAAGAGCCAGTGTGTGCTTGCACTTGCTCTTGTTCTCTCTCTCTCTTGCACACACACACACACATACAGAGAATCACATAAAGAAAACATACAGATTTATCCGTATAGGGAGTCACATCTCACACACATAAAAGTAATCACATACAAAATATCTCTGACAGTCACTAAAATAGACACTCACATCCTACTGGTTCTGTCCTATGGCCTGTTAATGGACCGTGAAATGCTTTGGGGGTTTTCTAAAAATTGTTTTTAACTATTAGAGGAAGTGTTGGGGAGGGCAGCCCTTGTGCCCAAAGGCAAAGCTACAGAGGTGGCAATAGGGACAGAGGGAAAAGAAAGTCATGTTTTGTGTAGCCTTAGCTTCCCAGCATTCCAGGATCTCCTGGCAGGAAACAAGGGCAAGCTGACATAGGGATAGGTAAAGATGAAACCATATCTGACTACAGCCCATATCTAAAATATTCTGGGCTAGGATGGGGAGGGTCTCAGGGCATTGCTGACTTGAGACATCAGATGCCCTCCCATATGTATACCAGTTTAAAGTAACCCAGCCCAGATTCCCAGGTTCTGGGAGGGGAGGATCCTATAAGCCTTCTATGTGGGGATTTCAACCTTAGGAAGCCAGGCTAATTTTGGAATTGATCCCACATCAGCAGGAACTTGAACCAGAATGAGGGCTTAGCCTAGAAATCAAGTGGTCAGTGGAGAGAGAAGTGGAAGGAGGGAAAAGATACTACAGTTCATCTGTCCTACAGTTGTCTATTCACTAACCTGACACAGAAACAGAGGAAAGATCATAAATCTCCTGGGTAGGTGAAGAAAGCCCTCACTGTCACACCTTACTGATTCCTTCTTGCTCCAAAACAAGGTCTAGAAGAAGCTGAAAAGAGCTGACAGGGCCCCACCTCTCCTTGGCTTCCCCCCTGGAAGAAGAATAAAACAATAAAACAGCGTCCCACAACACACAGCTTGCTGTGCCAAGGCATTGTACAGGCCTGGCCACAAATATGTGCAGGGACTGCTTGCTGATGAACTGTGCGCATGCTGTTCTCTCAGCTTGACTCTGAGAGGGGCTGTCATGTGGTATTAAGAGAGAAGACTCTAGCGTCAGTCTGCCTGAGATTAAACCTCACCTCTGCCCACTCATTAGTTTCATGAACTTGGGAAAACTGCTTGACCTGTGGCTCTGTTTCTGCATCTACAGAATTGTAGTAGTAAGTCCCTACCTCACAGGTAATTGTAAAGATTAAGTGAAAGAGACTAGCTTTCAGAAAAGGTTACCTACTATTATTATTTCCTACAAGTTTCTTCTAGAAAGGGTGGGAAATGCCTTTTTCCATGTTTTCTTAGCAGAGAGGAGGAATTCTTGAAGGCTGGGGAAGTCATCCCATGAGGTCACGCTTCCTGAGACTGCCTGAAAGCTATCAGCACCGCGGACAGCATCATTTCTCTGTCCATGGTGCTGAATTGTGCTTTCTTCGGTGTCTGCACCACCACATGCTTTCTCCTTCCATATTCTAACCAGGAAGTCCAGAGGGACATTTATCTGGATATTGAAACTACAAGAGATCAAAGTTATTGATTCCATGGAAATTCTGAATCTGAAGATATATAGAGAAGACTTTTATAGAGAAGACTGCTGAGTGGTCCAGAGGCAGCTTTAATCATTTGCCCTGGGGGCATCTCCAAGCTCCCTTTCCCTGGACATCCCAGGCCAGCACCTACTGAGAAATGACTTAAAGAGGAAATCTTTATCCCACATTTACTGAGCATGAATGGTGTTCCAGGGTCTGTGCTAAGCCCTTGGCACACATTATTCCAGTTATTCTCCAACAAACCAATGAGGTAGGTGTTCTTATCATCTCCATTTTGCAGATGAAAATTCTGATATGAGAGAAGCTATTGGTTCACTCAGGTTCACACAACTAGAGGTGGAGGAGCAGGATTCACACACATGTCTAGACTGTAAATCCCAGTAACTTTTCCTATCCTGATGATTTATGTGTCCATCCCCAGACCATGCAAAGAAGAAACTCTCAATGAATATCTGCTGAAAGGATGAATAACTCCATAGTCATTGTCCTAGCTTCTTTGGCTTCTGCTTCTCAACTGGGAGATCTGGTTCAGCATTAATATTGTTTCTTTGGACACAGATACTCCCACATATTTCTACTGGCAGGACTTCTCCTTCCCACAAACCCCATGGAGTCAGGCATAAGCCTCCATTGGCCCTCAGCAAGACCTGACCATCTCAAACCTCCCTAGATGAGGAATTAAAGGTCTTGAGATCTGGGGTGTCTGGGTGACTCAGTTGGAAGAGCATGCAGCTCTTTATCTTGGGGTCATGAGTTCAAGCCCTACATGTGGTGTAGAGAGGTTACTTAAATAATAAATAAATAAATACATACATACAATAAAGGTCCTGAGATGTAGCTGTCTATATCCTAGATAGTGTTGGTTATCTACCAGGAGACTTGGTAGGGAGACTTGGTTGGGACTACCAGGAGAGGCCCTGCCAACTTTGACTCTTCAGCTGAATCTACTATGGAAAGTAGTAAGTGTTCCATAAATGGTGACCATTATCATTCCTATGGATCAACAAGATTGTCTCCACATTGATATCTATAAGGGACAAGTTCAAGCTAGTTTTCAAGGTGGAGGGAGGGCTTTGAGGGGAATATGGCCCAATAAAAGTACTTTCGACTCACAGAAAAAGAAAAATTCTGCTGGAGTCTCTATCTTGCAGTATATGAGCTCAGAAATTATTTCATAGACCCAAGACTAAGAGATTCGTATGTGGGCCATAACCCATCTATATATAGGTTGAGCCTTTCTAAAACCATGTGTATAAGTCTTCATGGTGGAAGGTCAAATTCTAATTTCAAAGAGTGGTGAATAAGAGTTGTATCATCAACAAACAATAGGAACAAATTACTGTTCACTGAACCTACTATGAGCCCAGCACTATACTAGGCACAAGACACACAAGCCAATCAGCAACCAGCATCAACTTAGGAGAGGCTGCACATGGGACTCAGTCCCACAGGGCTCCTGCTTTTGAGTTATTCTCTGCCTAAGCCAAAGGCAGAGCCCAATTAGAACGCTGTCTGTATCTCCAGATGCCCAGGCATCTCCCCTGTGCCTCTTTCTCTCAGTTTCCTGTGTATTAACTATTTTAGCTGCCATTAATTGGGTGCTTACTTTCCAAAGTGCTTAGGATACATTATGCCACTCTACATCCTCACAATAACCCCTTTGAGGTGGGTGCTATTATGAGATCCACTTTTCAGAAGAGGATACTGAGGCTCAGGGAGGTTTAAATCCAGGCAATTGACTCCAGAATCCGAGCTCTGATCCATTAAGCTATAACACATTCATCCACAAAGAATGTGAGGTGGCCCTTCCCCATTAAATCTTCCAGCACTCCTCTATCCTTGGAACTTCCTCAACCCTCACCAAGTTGCCAAGTGGAACACAGTATCCCAAGTCCCCCCTTCCCACTGCCCTCAAGATCCTGCTTAGTTCCAAATTTTGGTGCTTATGTTGGCGGGGTCCCTCTAGGGTCCCAGATGCCATGACAAATATGGTATCCTAGACCATGGCTACCAAATCCCTCTCAAGACAGGTCTCAGACATCTGCTTTTTTCTGTTGTCATTGAGTAGGCAGCACCCCAAACTTCTTTCAGGCCCTCCTTCTCCTGTCAGAGTGACTCATTCCTCCAGGAAGGGATTACTAGAACAGAGCTATGCCCTTGTCTCCAGGGGTATCTGAAATAGGAGGCACTACAGAGACATTCCCTAGGGCACTTCTTCATACAACCTTTAAAGTAGATATGTCCTAGTTTTGGCCATCCATAGCTATTCCTCCTTAACAGGATGGGAACAATGTTACCCAGATAGGAGTGGATGAGCCTTCCTGTTCCCTATCCACTCTGGTGGGTCTGACTTAAATCCACCTTTTAACAACTGGGCACATAGAATGGCCTTTTCTGCCATGCCATCTACTGCTACCCAACAGACACACATAAACACATCCACACACAGGCACACAGATGCAAATATAGCTGGGTCAAATCCTAGCTCTACCACTGATTTGGACCTGGCACTTTTCTCTCTGGGTCCTCAGTTCTCCCACATGATCCAACATGATGGGCCTACAAGAGAGATCTGATCCCAGTCATACTCCCATCCTCTACCCTCTTAAGGGCAGCCCCAGTGGCTGGTGGAACAAAAGAGCAAGAGGTCCAAGGTATATCAGGAGAAACCACTGCTTTAGCAAGCCCCACCTCTTCACTTGGTTTTTATTCCTACTGGCTTTACTGGGCCAACTAAGAGGCAATACAGTATTGGGGTTAAAAGCAAGGATTTTGGAATCAGAGCTGGGTTCAAAACTAAACTGTCAGGGTGCCTGGGTGGCTCATTGTATTAAAGCCTCTGCTTTCAGCTCAGATCATGATCCCATGATCATGATCCCATGATCAAGCCCCCCATTGGGATCTCCACCCGGCGGGGAGCCTGCTTCCTCCTCTCTGTCTCTGCCTACTTGTGATTTCTGTCAAATAAATAAATAAAATCTTTAAAAAAGAAAAACAAAACAAAACAAAACTGCCCCTCATGGTAAATTACCTAACCATGTTGGACCTCTGTATTCTCAATTATGAATTGGGGTAAACAATACTTTTCTTCCTGGGCAACTTTGGGGATTAAATAAGATCACAAATGGGAAGATTCTGACCTCCATGCCCTTGGCGATAAAGGTTGAGAAGAGTTGTGGGCTCAGAGCCCCCTAACCAGGGTCCCACCCATGCTTCTCATGACTCAGCAGGGATCCCCACCCCATCAGAACACTATGGCTGTTGAGATCTCCTTTGGGAAGCGCTTCCTGAAAAGTTTAAACATAGAGTCACTATATGGTCCAGCAATTCCATACCTAGGTGTGTCAAGAGAGTCAAAAATACTTGTGTACTTGTACATAATACAAACTCAAACAAACACCTGTACCCAAATGGTCATAGCAATGTTATCACAGTAGCCAAAAACTGGCAGTACCCCCAAATGTCCATAGAATAAGAACCAGATGAGCAAAATGGGACATACCCATACAGCAGAATATTGTTCTGCAGTGAAAAGGAACAAAGTCCTAGCATGTGCTACGACATGAACTAATCTCAAAAGCATTCCACTAAGTCAAAAAACCCAGACGCAAAAGCTCACATGCGATGGGATTCCACTTCATGGAGGGTCCAGACAAGGCAAATCCATAGAGACAGAAAGTAGATTAGTGGTTGCCGGGGGCAAAGGGTAGGGGAGTGGAGAGTGACTTCTTTAATGAGTATGGGAGTTTCTTTGGGGGATGATGAATACGTTCTGGAATTAGATAGATAATAATTGTAAAACGTAGTGAATAGACTAAACACCACTGAATGTACACTTTCAAAGGGTGAGTTTATGGTATGTGAATTATGTGTTAAAAAAAAAAAAAAAGACTGGTTGGTGGGACTCTGAGCAGCAGTCAGTGGCCTGAAATTCCTCTCCGCCGACCCAGTTTGCCCTGCAGAGGCCTCAGATACTCCTGCATCGCAGAAGAAAGGTGCTTACAGCCCTGACCACTGCTAGGGCCAGGTGCAGGCCCCGCTGGATCCGACACCCTGGGAAGCAGCACAGATGGTCCATCAAGAAGAGCCTGAGCATCAAGAAGACCCACACTGAAATCCTAGCTCCACCACTGTCTTCTGACCTCAGACATTCTGTTTAACTCTCTCAGTATTACTCCCCACATCTGTAAAATGGGAGGCAATCTATTGTGACCTATTTCACAAAGTTTTTGTGAAAATTAACTAAGACCATTAGGTAAATTGCCCCCCGTGGGGCTATACACATGAAAAGTGCTAAATACATGTGGGCCACCAATGTCACTGAACGCTCATTAAGTCTTACCAACGCCCTGAATGGGCAAGTGTTATGATCCCCATCTTAGAGCTTGTGTCATGCCCACTTCTAAGGTTGGGGGATGCTGGGATTTAGATTCAGAAACCGTGGGGTCCGCAGGGAACATATCTGAGACAGAGAGGCCATTGTGAGACAGTTGCAGACAAGCCTGTGAGAGAGGCTGATGGCTTGGCGGTGGCAGGAGGAATGGAGAGAGCAGCTGTGAGGACCATTTTGAAGAGAACTTGGCAAGACTGGGTGACCTCCCCCAAGATGGGGGTGAAGGGAAAGGACTCAAGGGTGACAGACCATTCCCAGATTCTAGCTTGGGAACCAGATGTGTGTTGGGGCTGCCTAGGTCCTGAATTCAGGGACACACCAAGAGGAAGCACCTGGAAAACCCAAGTCTGTGGGAGAGCTCGGGGCTATAGGCAGAGATTCAGGAACTGTTATGATGCAGGAGGGAGGAGCCCCACCCCCAGGAAGTGGGGAGAGAGGAGAGTGGAGGGTTGGATAACTGGCCCCTGGGGACAGCCTCGGTTTAAGAAGCCAACAGAAGACCAGGAACCCAAAGGTGCTGGAAGGCAATCAGGGAGGCAGGAGCTCAGCATAGATACTGCAACATCATAGAAGGCACTAGAAGTCACAAAGAGGGGAGTCCAGGGGTGTCTGGGAAGCTGAGAAATGGGGGAGGAAGCATGTCCATAAGAGCATGGGTTTCCCCTCAAGGGGGGGCAACCGGATCTACTGGGTGGCAGAGGGGGATTGAGGATGGTGAACTGAAACCCACCTGGCCAAGAGCCCCGGGACAGGGGTCGATGAGGAGCACCGGGGTGTGGGGAGTGTGCTGTTGTTTTCATGACAGGAGAGCCCTGAGGAAAGACGCTATGTCAAGGAGGCCTTGATGGGTACTGACCAGCAGGACCCATCAAGCTCCCTTTTTTCCTCCTTGACCTTTTGAGCAGAGTTAGCTAGCCCCTTCCTCTGGGAGACCCCACGGCACTCTCTCCATCCATCCCTCCGTTACGGCGCTGATCACCTAGGATGGGTGTTGCTGACTCTCCAAATAGAACATGAGCAGCGAGGGCTCAGCCTCTCCCGCACGTCTGCCGCCCTGGGGCCTGGCGTCGAAGAAGGGACAGCGCGCCAGGCAGGCAGGCTCGCAAGAAGCAGACGAGGGGGTGGACAAAAAGCCTAGCAGACAGGCCAAGGAGCAGCTGGAAGAACAGCCCCAGGGACAGGTAGGCAGGGAGCGATCTCCCCCTCCCCCTGGCAGCGGGGGGCTGACACGGCCAGGCCCGGAGCACAGATTTATCTCCCAATGCTGCCGCAACTCGCTATTGGATTTGTAATCACAGACTCCAATGTTCACGGGATAAATATACTAACAAACTAATTGTTTGTTAGCTCTGAGGTTGGAGCAATCAACACGTCCAGCATGAGATATGGGCCACTCGCCCGCTTGAGTTGAGGCCGCCCCAAGGCGCGGGGGCACCGCATGGGCCCCGGGCGGGCTGCAGGCCCAGTGGGCACGCCCAGGCCCGCACGGGCGGGAGGGCGTGAGCGCGCACTGGCACGTAGCCGTCGCGGCCCCTGCCTGGGCCTCATCAATGGCAGACATAAACTAACTCGGTTCCTGGGGACCCCAGAGGAGCAGCAGGAACTGTTTGGTAGAGAATTATAGCTGTGGGTGAAATTAGATGTACTCTGAGCCCCAAGGCTGAGAGAAATAAAAAGCATTTTAAATGGAGTGTAGAATTCATATTCCTCAGTCACCTTCCAATAAATAAATCTTGTACCATTTTTTTTCTGTAAACAGTGGTTACACTCGGCTCTTATTGTCTCCACGTTCCGTATGCCAACTGGCCAGGAGTGGGAAGGGAGAAACCAGGGCGTGCCTGAGGGGTGGGGGCCCTAGAACCAGGAGGGCTACCCTGGAGATGCCCCCCAACTTTAAGGAAGCATCAGGTGTGTCTCCCCTCATCGTAACCCAGCCGTGGTCACCCCTCTGGGATCCCCAAGGCAGGAGACCTGAGATGGAATTCCCAGGCCCCAAGTTTTGAGACCTAGGGGTCCAGGGCTGGAGAACCGTGGGGGACAGTGTGGCTCCAGTTCTGTGGGTCCCCTGTCCTTGGGGAATCCCCTGGGGCTGGCAGCTGGGGGGTGGGGGAGATCCTGCTGGCCTCGCCCATGGCAGCTTTTGTCATCTCTGGTTCTTTTTAAAAGCCTTCCATGTGTAAAAACGATGCTTCCTCATGGCGAAGGGTGTGGAAAACACAGAAAATCAGCAAGAAGAAAAGTACCACCTACGATTACCACCCTGGAAAAAAAAAAAAAAAAGAAATCACTGTTGATATTTTGGTTTGTTTCCTCCCAGACTCTCCTCAGTGTGTATATGCCCATAAAGAAGTAGATGTTTCACAATATAGAAAGAACCCCTACATTCATGACATGCCCAACATGCACCAGGACTCTTCTAGGCATTTTGAATATATTATCTCTGAGTCTCACAATAATCCTGCAAAAAAAAATTTCATATTAAATATTAATACTAACTTGGATCATGAAAGGAAAAAAATATTGGCTCACATTTATTTGGCACTTACTGTATACCTGGCCTGTTCTGCTGAGCACAAAGCTGCAGGACGTTGGATAATCCCCTCCACGGACACAAGCGTGGGAGGCAGCCTGTCACTACCCTCACCCTAGGGAAGGAACGTGTCCAAGGCCACAAAGAAGGTGAGTGGCAGAACCACACGCAAACTCGGGTTTGTCTTTGAGTGTGACCTCAGTCACCCCTAACCCCTACCTTTGCCCGCTAAAGCCAGACCACCGGAGAAGGTGCCTGACTTCTCCATTAGTCCATCTTCTCTCCCACTCACTCCAGCCATTCTTCTAGATCCACAGGAATTATTCACTTCCTGTGGCCTACAACTGAGGTTTCCACGGCTGCCCTGCCCCTGCCCCACCAGCTCGCAAACACAGGCAGCAAGAGAACTGGCGAAGAGTGGGGGGTTTGGGCGCAGACAGTCATGGCTTCAATCCCACCCAGCCTCTTATTAGCTGTGTGTCCTTGAGGAAGTCACTGTGCTACTCTGGGCCTTATAAGTCCTTAGCCAGAAGATGGAGATACTAAGTATAGTTACTCTACAGGGCTATTCTGAAAACCAAATGAGATCATTTTATAGCACTGAGTACAGTATCTGGTACATGCTAAGGGCTCCCAAACTGACATGCTAGCTATCTTTCAAATTAAAAACAAGACACCAAAAAAATTTTTGAGAGAGGAAGGAAGGAAGGAAGGAAGGAAAGGAGGGAGGAAGGAAGAAAAGGGAAGGGAGGGAAAGGAAGAGAGGAAGAGAGGAAGGAATGAGGGAGGGAGGGAAGGAAAGGAGACCACAGAGCAAAAACAGGACACTAGGACATACACACCAACTCTCCCTCCTGTTCCTGCTTCTTTCTCCTCCTCCATTTAATTGGCCAGTGTACATATACCCATTATACAGAATGCCAGGGAGCAGCGACTGAAAGTCAGAGGCTGACTTCTGAAAACCAAGGTAAAGAAAAGGATGGGGTGCCTGGGTGGCTCAGTCGTTAAGCATCTGCCTTCGGCTTAGGTCATGATCCCAGGGTCCTGGGATCAAGCCCAGCACTGGGCTCCCTGCTTAGGGGTAGGAAGCCGGCTTCCCCCTCTCCCGCTCCCCTGCTTGTGTTCCCTCTCTTGCTGTGTCTCTGTCTGCCAAATAAATGTACAAACTCTTAAAAAGAAAAGAAAAAAATAAGAAAAGAAAGGGAGAAAGTGGCCCCTTTGCAGGGATGTTAATACAAAAACCATGACACTTTCCTGTTTATTCCTGGGGCCTGCCCTCTCACTGCCCTGTGACTCTTTTGTTTCCACCAAAGGAGTCAGTTGAGAAGAGAACATGAATTAGGTGGTGTAGGTTGGTGTCATCTTTGAACCGGAAAGATTCACCACCCAAGCACAGTGAGGAGAGACAAGGAAAGCTTAGGACCCAGCTCTGTCCAGAGACCTGGGGTCACTCAGTGACTCCTCAGGCAGCGACAGCCTAGGAGGCCTTACTGGGGAAGGAGGACAAGAGGATCTGTAGAGATGGACAGGAAGGGAGGACGAGCCTGCATGCAGGGGCCACAAGATCAAGTCTCAGGTTGCTCTCTGACTCCTGTGGGACTCTCAGGTGATCCCTTCCCCTCTCTGGGCCTCAGCTTATCCCTCTGCGAAATGGGAGTGATGATACTGCTTTGGAATGACAATGGTTGTGCCAATAGGAATGAATGATACACAATGAATGAATGAATGAACGAGTGATGAGCAAGTGAGAGGCTGTACTCTGAGCCCATAGTGGCAGCTGACTCCGGGGTAGCCAGAACTCCCTTCTTCCCAGGGCCCTTGGTCATTTATTTTTGGTTAATTAAATGGTAAGATTTTCATGTCTGATTATTAACTGCCAGCCGGCTTCATTACCAGTTTCCCCATAAATCACAGGAGCCAGCTTCAGCTCCCCACCCCCATGCCCACTCCCAGGCCAAAGCCCCCAGCCCCAACAGAGCCAGCCTCTAGAGGACCCCAGGAGAGACAGGTATGGTGACATTTCCTATCCCGGATGGCTGCACCAAGACTTCTCCAGACCCCTGCCCTCCATACCCTGCCCCATCTGGACCTGCTGCAGCGTCCTACAACCAGTTTCAGGAAAGACTTCATTGCCAACATCCCCATCCAGAAGATTCGGCATTAGCATGTTGAGATGAACATCTCTAGGTTCTTCACAAGCTTGAGCTCACTGCAGTGATTAGACCCACTATATGGAGGAGGCTATGGGGGTCCCACCACTGTCAAAGGGGAAGTGAGGATTAGAACCCAGGTCCGGCTCCAGGGCTTTGTCCCGACCACCCTGCCTCAGTGAGGAGGGAGGCACAAGTTCTGGGGTCCGAGGGACCTGGAGTCAAGCCTCAGCTCTAATGTCTATTAACTGCATGACCTTGAGCAAGTGCCTTCACTCTTCCGGGCCTGTTTCCCCTGTTATCAGGTGGGGACGATAATATCTCCCTCTCCAAGTGCTAGGAGTGCCGGAGGTGACGTGCCTGGGACGAGGTCAGACTCAGAGGCTGCATTCCACACTGCGCACCCGCTGTGTTCCTAGTACAGTACCGGCTGGAGGTGTATCTCACCGTCAGGGTGGGGATGCCCAAGCAGAGACAGCAGCATAGGGAGGCTGGGAGGCCTCGGGGGCGGGGGGGGAGGGCACTGGCTGTGCCTAGAGAGCCCCTAGCAGGTCTCAGATGGTACCCCAGGCAGCAGTATCCCCCGCAGGGCTGCTGCCCTGGCCTGATGCTGATCCCTGAGCAACCCCAACCCTATGTACCCAGCCAGGCAGAGTGGGGAGCGGTTCTAGAAGTGCTGAGTACAGGAAGGCCCCCAGGGAGCCATGTACTATGGAATCCCTCTACTTCAGGCTTCCCCACTAAACAAAGGAAAATCAGGGGGGCAGAATGGAACAAGTCACCCAAGACAACAAAGGGAGCCAGCTCCTCCATCTGACGGGGCTCCAGGAGGCAAGCAGGGACCCTATGCCTGGTCCCCAGCTCCACTCCCCAGCTCCCAGCCTAACTCAAAATTAGAGTTCAGTCCCCATCTGTTGGATGGTTAATGGGTGGGAACACATGAGAACAAGCCAATGATCAGATGAAAAAATGAATGAATGCAAGAATGAATAAACAAAAAGGAATGATAGAATGGAAGAGAAAGGAAGAGAGAAAGGGGAAGGGGGAGAGTGGGGAGAAGCCAGGCAGTAAAAGCAGGTCTGCACAGAGCAGCTCCCCAAAGGCAGCACGGTCCCACTCTCTGGTCCCTCTGGTGAGAAGGGCCCGTCTCCCTCAGCCCCAGGCCTTCCACCAGAAGCCTGAGGGATCCTTGCTGTGGCATCCCCCGCAGTTCTGGAGCTCAGGGAGCCTTCTGGCAGCCTGGAAAGCCAGGCTGGGGGAGGTAGGTTGGCTTTGCCAACCCCTCAGCCTAGTCTTTAACTATTACATTAAGCATCTGCTTTGCCATTCACGGATCAGATAGCATTTTACCCCTGAGATATTTGATTTTATTACTTTCCAGGGAGAGGGCCAAGCAAGTGTTCTTATTGATTTGCACATTAAATATATTAGTAATAAAACAACATCTCCGTAAACCAATTGTAAAATCAATATTAATTGGTACCAAAATATCACAAGTAGTTGAATTACAATTAAGGGAGGGGGTGAGCCCTGCTTCAGGGCAGAGGGTGCCGAGGTCCCAGAAAGGAGAGTGGTCGGGGGACCAGACTGCAGTGTCAGGCAGACCTGCATCCCCCTCTCTGAGCCTCTGTTTCCTCATCTGCTAAATGGGGTTGATCATTCTAGAAGCCAAAGTTTGGCGTGGATTCAACCAGGTAATGCACGTCCTCGGCCTGGCAATCACAGGCATCCAGTAAATGTTTTTTTCCCTCCTTTTCCTAGTCCCTACTGCAGGCCATGTGTTAGTCATTCCCACTATAGTAAGAAAAGGCACTTTTGGCAGCAGGAGAGAGAGAGAGAGGCGTGGGTGGTGGTGGGGGAAGGGAATAGCAGAAAAGACAGGGAGCTCTGTTGGGGGTGCACTAGTCTGGGGGGCACTTGGCATATTGAAGGAAGGTCAGGGTCCACAATGCCCTTTCTATTGCTCAAATAAGAGAAAAGTCAACCAGGGAAACTTGAAGCCTTCCACGAGGGTTGGACTAGGGTGCTGGCATGGGAGTTCGGGGTGAGCAGGGAACCCTGGGTATCAGGCTGGACCAGGCATGTGAATGTCCCTCAGGCTAGACAGCCAAGCCGTGCTGGCTGTTCTTTGGAGCAGGGCAGCCGGGGTGCTAGCGAGGAGCCACGCGGTGTTGGCTGACCACCCCCGGACCTGGAGGAGACCATCCCAAGGGTCAGCCCCACAGCCACAGAAGACCCATTCTCTCTGGCTGTCCCCAGCACTACCCACAGCCCCGGGTTCTCCCAGAGGGCTCAGGGTGTCTCCCGGAGGAGTCCCACACGGGCCCTGAGGACCAGTCCCCTTGACTCTCTATCGTCTGTGTATGTGGGTGTACATGGTTTGAGTCGGTTGGTGGCTAAACTCCCACAGTAACAATCACAACAGCCTTGTGAGGACCCTCAACGCTCACCCCCATTTTACAGATAAAGAAACTGAGGCAAGAGAGGGCCCCAGCCTAGGCAAACAGCCAGCAGGTGGTGGGCTGGGCTTCAAACAGAGGTCTGTCTGACCCCAGAGCCCATGCATCTGTCCTGCTCCTGGTCCCTCCGGGATGCCGATGGCATGCCTGAGCTGAAGCACGCAGTCGCAAACACACATCTCCGTCCCTGGAGCGGAATCCAGCCGACAGACCCAGTGGCCCTACCAAGGACACTCTGTCCCCCTCTGTTAACTACCACACTCCCAGCCTCTCGTGGGTGTTTCAGGTTTCCTGGGCTCTTTAGAGATGACAATAATGGCGGGACTAATATGAGTAACAGGAACATATGTTGATGAAGGATCTTGGGCTCCGCAAAACACTTCACCAGCTTTTCCTAATTGATCGATTATATTGCCTAAGGGTTTAAATTCACATTTTCCAGGCAGAATCCCCTCAGGATAGATCCCAGCTTTGCCACTACTCGTTGTGCGATCGTGTTCATCACCACCAGCCATGGCAATGCCGTGTAACAAAGCACCTCAAAAGTCAGGAACTTACAGCTACCGATGTTTGCTCTCCCACCTCTGGGTCTGCAGGTTGAATGTAGTTTAGCTGATCTGGGCAGAACTTGGCATCAGCCCCCAGGCTCTCCTTGGATCTCATTGTGGGACCTATAGCTACACAGGGGCACGTTCCCATGTTTCCATGGCAAAGAGTAAGAGCCAAGGGAAGCCACAGAAGCACACTCAAGACCGCTAATATCCACTGGCCGAAACAGGTTACTTGGCCAAGCTCAACATCCGTGGGGGTCTGGGGAATGAACTCTTCCCACAGTAGTAGGAGTGACCTCGGACCTCAGTTTGTTCACCTGTAAAATGGAGCCTGTTTCTACCTTTTCAAGTTACCATGGGGATCAATAACTTACCAGGGGATTGAGGGTGTATACATAAAGCACTTAGCATATTGCCTCTTTCAGAGCAAGTGCTCACCCCACGGGAGCTGTTCTCCATCATCCTAGTGCTAGAGTAACAATCACCCTGGATTTGAAGCCAGTGATGGTCACCAATTCTCCAAGGGCAAATACTCCCACCCCTAAATCATTCCCATAGGGCTCGGGAAAATAACTTGTGCCACTCCCCTGAGCCCCCAGCAGCTTGGCCAGCAGACTCAGGGCCCCATTGGTTGCCACGAAGGTTGTCATTGCCTCGGCTGACCACATGCTGTGCCACCAGTGGACGATTTAGAGCGCGAGACCTCCCGTGGTCCCTGCCTTGACCTCACAGAGACTGCCTGGTTCTCTAGTGCTTTGCTTTATCATCTGGCCCCAGCATCTGGGCCACCTGGAGGGGTAGGGGAAGCTGGCGTCCTGGATCCCCATATCACCTGGACCATTTCCTCACTGGCTGACTGAGAGCAGGTCAAGCACCTGCCCAGAGTTCCCCCTGAAGGCTTAAGAGAGCCCTTCCTTGCCCAGACCCCACTGGACCGGGTCAGGCCCATTTCCATCTCCCTTGATGCATAGCACGTCCCTCATGACTCTTAGCACAGCTGTGACTCCGTGGTTACTGGACACATGTTCAAATTCTGCCTCTTGTGTCCGAAGAGGAGTCCATCGAGGTCAGGTCAGACGACCCAGTCCATCTTGTCACTGCTGAATCCCAGTGCCCAGTGCAGAGCCCAGCACACAAAAGGACCTCAACAAACATGTGGTCTGCAGGCCTGGACCCATTTGCTGACCCCTAGCCAGGCATCATTTGGATGCCAGAACACAAGCCCCACACACTGAAATAAGGAACAAGGGGCCTGGGGGTGAGAAGGGTGGTTATTAGCAGAGCCCAGAAAGTGGAGGGACATGAGGAAGTAGGATCTGGACAGAATGGCTTGGTACCAGACAGCAAGTCTGCTGTCTGCCTTCTCTCGAGGCTTCTGCTTCTTCTCCTCTCTCTCTCTTGCCCCCGTGATGCTTCCCGGGTTTCTTTCAGGTCTGTGGCTCCCCTCTCAGGGGCTGCCTTGCCACAGACGCCTGGGCAGAATGCACGCTCAAAAAGTACCCATTTCTCGGGCGCCTGGGTAGCTCAGTGGGTTAAAGCCTCTGCCTTCAGCTCAGGTCATGATCCCAGGATCCTGGGATCAAGCCCCGTATCAGGCTCTCTGCTTAGCGGGGACTTCCTCCTCTCTCTGCCTGCTTGTGATCTCTGTCAAATAAATTTTAAAAAATAAATAAAAATTTAAAAAAATAAAATAAAAGTACCCATTTCTCAGAGTAACACAATCTTCTCACCCAGATCCATGAATGTTGGCTCACTCCCAAACATTCCATCTGCAGGGACCACAACTGACATGCCAGTCCTAGGGCCTGAACGTCCCCACCACCAAAAGATGCCACCTGGGAGGCCGGGTTTCTGTCCCAGAAAGCCCTGGACAGGTGCCGGCTTTTCTTTTTCTTGTTTCATTGATCCAAAGACAACCATTTTTCTCTGCTGACCACCCACACCAGGGAGGGCAAATTGCAAGAGAAAGAAGGAACGGACATAGGAGGGGACCATGTGCAAACTGTGCGGTGCACACCTCCTTCCCTGGCTGTGAAGCTAAGAACCCAGAGCTTGGCTGAGCTCCAGCCTCATCCCCAGGGCCCTCCACCTCCCCTCCTGGCTGGAGAACAGGCCCACCCAGCTGAGTGTCAGGGCTCACCGTCCCCTGTGCCTGCTGGAGGCTCAGAGACCTCAGCCCCAGGGTGCTGGAATTTGCAAGAAAACAGAGCACAGGAGGTAACCGGACCAGATCCCTCCTCAGGCCGCACTATGCACAAGTCCCGCCTGTGTCTCCTTGTGCGCACACAGTATGCGCACACCTCTGCATGTGGAAGCAGGCGTGTATCTGCACGCCTCCAATGTGTGCGTGCCCAGGCTTGGGTGTCTGGAGTGCACACACAAGTGAACGCATGGGCATGGGTGTGTCTGTATGCATGCACACAAAGCTGCCTTCAAAATCTACGTGCTCTCGTGGGCTCGAGGCACGGGCCTCTGACAATGAACGTGCTTGTCGGCCTGGGGTGTGCGCAGATGTACGGACCTGTAGGTGACCGCGGGGGAGGCCGAGAACCTCACATCTGCTTGCCTTCCTCTGGCTAATCCCCGCTCTGCCCAATTCTAAGATTTCTCAAAGATGAAACGGTTTAGTGCAGCGATTTGCGATTAATTACTGCTTTGGTTTTTTTTTTTTTTTTTTTTGCTTTGAGAACTGCCACGTCTGCAGCAGTTACCAGGGGAGCCTAGATAAATCATTCCCGCCACTGCGATTCAAGAATGCCTAAGAAGAGAGGAACACACAGGACACCCCTCCCCAGCCCAATCCTATCACTGGCACTCGGAAGGTAAGGAAAGGAGGGTGGGCGGGGGTCTCAGCTCTACCTCCCCACTCACACAGCCTCTCTTTGGGAGCCTGGGGTCTGGAGCCCCATCCCCCTACCAGGAAGACAGAAAGTATGGAGGAGACCCAGGCCTGTCCCTGGGGGCAGCCATAGGAGTGTCAGTCACCTCCTTCCCACTGTCCCCACATTGTAAATATTGCAAAAATGAGGAGTTTTTAACGAGTGTCCAGTGGGATTCTGGAACCGTGTTTTAATTATACAAAAACAGCATGGGTGCTTGGGCAGATGTTGG
>PISX010000056.1:220000-337500 GCA_004024625.1 Mellivora capensis | reverse complement strand
GCAGCAGATTGGTTTTGAACTCAGGTATGAGGGACCCCAGGGCTTTTGCCTTTGACATTACATGATGCTGGGGATGGAGAGGGCACCACCAGGCAGGCCTGACTCAAAGCCCAGCCCAGGAAATGACTTTCCATGTGACCTTGGGTGTGCTGGTTCCTGCTCTGAAGGTCCAGGTGAACTCCATGAGGCCAACAGTCCTCCCACGGTGGGGCTAGTGAGGACAGAGTAGGCACACAGGAAATGTCCTTTGTTACTACCATTCTCTTTTTTCCTTCCTTTACCTCTAATCAGTATAGGCTGGTTCCAGGTTCCAATTCCAGCGGAAGGAGGCCAGGCAGGGAAACTGAGGCAAGAAGCAGTCATCACATGTGGCAAAGTCAACCCGGGTGGATTAAGCGGTAGGTGAGGGCTGGATGCCACTTCACCCCACTCCTCCCTCTACTACTGGCCCTGCGGGCTGGCATGGGTGCTGCTTTGGGTGGGGAGGCCCGATTTCCCACTGCCCTCCCTGCACCCTGACCCAACATCCCTGCTCAGATTCTTCTTTCCGCCACCTCAGTACCTGGCTCCAGGGGCTGACAGTGGGAACAGGAGGGTCAGACCTAGTCTGTTGGGAGAGCCAGAGGAGAATCGGGGTATCTGCCCGGGCACCGTCCATGGCCTCCTAGGGCAAGGTAGGCATAAAGGAGGCTCAAATCCCAGCTGCACAACTCACAAGATATGTGATCTTGGGTGTGTTCCTGCACTTCTTTGTCCCTCATCGTTTGAACTTCCTCATGGGGGTGTCAAGAGCATTCAGGCAACGGGAACCAGGTCAACGCCAGGCTTGATCCTGTTCCCCAAGGGCAGGAGTTGCCATGATTTGGCTCAGACCCATTGCGCAGACGAGCATTGCACAAGGAGCACGGTGACTTGCCCAAGCCCACCCAGCTCCCAAGTGTCCCAGCTGGCTCAGAGGACTCTGACTGTGAGTCTATAAGGATAGGGACCCATCTGTCTTCTTTCTTCTTGAACTCCCATGTTCAGCCCAGGGCCTGGGGGAGGGAAAGGAAGGGAAGGGCATTGAGATGGGTCAACTAGGATTTCACCAGGGAAATGGGGAGACCATTCTAGAGCCAGCAGTGCGAGCAAAGGCAGGGAAATGTGAAAGATGCCACTGTGTTCGGAAATCAGAGCCCCCCGGTCTCCTGGGTGGGAATGAGTGGCAGGCCACGGAAAGAGCAGGCCGGCAGAGTGCTAGGAAATGCTTAACAACAGGCAATCTTAACAACTGGGATGGGGAGGGAAAGCAGACAGGACTTGCAGCATTTGCCAATTTACATAGTATAAGTTCTCCCGCCAGGGCTGATTTCAAGGTACAAGCACACTGACCAGCTCACAGAATTCCTGAAAATTTAACAATCAGAGCAAACAGAGGAGGTCAGGGCCCTCCTGCTGCTGCTGCCTGGCCAGAACACACCTCTACTCACCCATGGGAGGCTGTTTCCTGGCAACGGTGCCTCTGCAGGTCCCAACTTCCCACCTGAGCAATGGGCTCATGATTCCTGGGCAGAGACAGCCTGCCCAGATGGACCCAAGTCCAAAGTCAGTGACATCTCCATCTCTCCTTCCTCTGGGGCAGAAGGAGGGTGATGGGCTGTCAGGGGAAGCCCAGAGCCTACCCAGGCCCTCTTCCCAGCCCCTGTTCCCCGCCCCAGCTGGGGAAACAGGGCCCTGCCAAGCAGGTGGTGGTGGAGTCACCTTGGCGAGAGTTATTGGGGTCTGGACCAAGGCAGGAAGATATTATGCACTGAAGGCCACAGCCGAGGACGCTAATCTGAACAGACAAGGAATCAATGGGAATTTCTATTTAGGGAGGAAATCAATAGGAATTTCAAGGTAGGAAAAAGGGGAATTACCTTTAATTGGAGTTCTTGTCCACTAGGGTCTCTGGTGAGGCCAGGGCTCACTGGGCCTTCGAGGGACACCACAGCAGACCCCCACTCTGCCTAGGCCCTATCTGGTATACCTCTCTCCAGGTAATACACCCCTCCTCTCAAGGAACCCTTTGGCCTCAGGTTAGGAGGCCACGCTTGAGTAGGCCCACAGAGGCCTCAACATCCAGCACTTGGAAAACCATTTCCTTATCTCTTAGGTGGAGACAGTAGAGATACTGATCTCACCAGTAAGGAGCCAATTCCAGATATGTGAGGCAGAAAGAGGTTAAACAAGTTGCCGAAGGTCACACAGCCAGGAATTAGATACTGGGATTTGAACCCAGGCCAATGGAGCACCAGAACCTGGGCTCTAACCACTGTGTTCTGCTGCCCTATAAGAGGCGTTCAGCCCTGCTAGATGGGCCCCGGACCATCCATGTGCCATCTGGCAGAAACCTGGTCACTGGAGGTGATGGGCACAGGGGGCCTGCCAGAAACAAGGCCACACGGGGAGGTTCAAGCCACACGGGGAGGGCCCTAAGACTGCCTTCCCCCATTGCCATCCCCACACAAGCACACAGGGACACACAGGCATCCCTCAGGGCCATGTCCCCACCAGAAAAAGGATGCTCTCGAAAGGAGGCCCTAGACCACACAGATTCCTAAGAAGACTCGACTGGAGGGCAGATCTGGCTGCAGACCAGTGCCTGGTGGAGAAGTAGTGTTGGGGAGTCACAGACTCCCAAGGGTGGCCTTGTCCCGAGGACGGTGACGGCAGGTGCAGCTGGTGGCCCCCTAGGAGCCTGACCAGGGGCCGGGCTCACAGCAAGGGAGCTCCTCTGGGCAGAGGGCCCCTGTGTGCCCAACCCTGTGCCAGGAGACTTTCAGTGTTGTCTCACTACATCCGCACACAGATCCTGTGGGAAATGCGGGACCATGCCCCTGAAAGCAGGGCTGGGGGACACAGGAGGAGTGGAGGGCCAGCCTCTCAAAAGCGGGATTCCCTCCAACAGTTCTGATGAGGCAATGCCTCGGTCTGATGAGGGCACAGACTTTATTATAAAAGACTTGGAAGATGTCGGGGGCAGCATGGGCGCACAGCTGCAGCCACAAGGGGATACATCTGGGGAGATGCCTCTTTTAAGTGTTTGCCCCACTTCAGGCCCCACATGCTCCCCCTCCCCTCACGGGGACCCTCACTTGGCCTGCTAGCTTTGTTTTCCAGATGAGAAAACTGAGGCCGGGGGGGCAAGGGGACTTGCCCAAGACCATGTGGTAGGAGGCACAGGATTTGAGCCCAGCCAGATGTCCCATAGCTCACCTGCCCCTCCTGGGCCAGAGGGTACAGCCAGCCCATGGCCTCCAGGGGTGCAAGGGGACAAGAGGGGAAAGACTGTTCAGAGCTGAATCTGGTGGCAGGAGAGGAAGGAGACAGGTGGGGAGGACTGCTCACCAGGCCTCAGTAGACCAGTTTGGGACTCAGGTCTCTGGCCCCGGTGGAGGCCTGGAGTTATTAAGGACAGAGCCCCAAGGCAGACGCCTAAGGGCTTGGGGCCTCCCTCCACCCCCACTTCCCTTGGTAATTTCAGCCTGAACCTGAAGGGGGCGCCAAGGACACAGAGGCCGTGAAAGGACTGTGGCGCCAGGCTCAAGGTTCTGCCTCTGTCACCTACCCACAGTATGACCTTGGGCAAGGGGCTTGACCTTTCAAACCTCAGTTTCCTGCTTTGGGAACAAGAGGGATCAACTCCACCACAAAGGTTGTCACGCAGATTGGAAGAACCATGGATTGTGACACGCGGTCCCTGAGGAAGTGTGTAAGGGACATTTGCAAAAGGGGCGAGCGCGTCCCGGAGCGGAGGGATGACCGGTAGAGCCAGCAGGTGAAGGACGGGCTGCACCCTGTCCCCACCAGCCAGCCTGGCAGAGGGGTCCCCCACTGCTGAAACCAAGATGCACGGTTGCCCAGGGGTGCCTCTGCCCAGGCATGGGGGCCGTGGTCTGAGCGTGGACACTCAGGTCACACACCTGGGTCAGGGCAGGGCGCGGATCTGGACCACTGGCCACCAACCCCACTGTTCTTCGTGTCCCTCGCAGGGGGACACTGCAGCTCGGCTCTTTTTAAACCAACGAAGCACCATAAATGGCATAGAATGGGATTTCCGGGGCATGCCCAAGCCCTTGCCGCCAAGTCAAGGGAGAACGAAGGCATCCAAGCCCACCTGTTCCCTCGCTCAGGCACACCGGGCCGGCCCATTTTGGGGAGCAGAGGCCCAAACCCTGAAAGGCCACCCAGCAGGGGTCACCCTGGGGATGCTGAGCCATCAAGGCTCCCCTGGGACTGTCGCTCTGGGCACTGGGCTCTTTTTCTTCAACCTGCAGGTGTGGCTTATGAGCCCCTCTCGAGAGACAGGGACAGAGGCCCCTGGGGCAGGAAGCAGCTTGTCCAAGGCCCCGTGCGCCCTGCGCCACGCTGCCTGGACACAGAAGGCTCGGTGTCTCCTGCAGGCAGGCAGGGAGGGAGTTGGCCTCCTTGCTCCCTCCTCCACACCCTTGGCCCAGACCTGCCCGTGTCTCAGGAAGAAATGAGGCCAGTCCCCGCCCCCTCCCAGGTCAGCCGGGCTCAGCTGGAGCTGCAGGTTATTGGTAGCTGCCGGGACCCCGTACAGCTCATTAAGGACAGGCGTGGGGTCAGCAGCTTTTACGTGCCCCATAAAGCATTGCTCGTTGCCACTGCAGCACACGGCTCCTTCTGGCGACCTGTTCCTCCCAGGCCAGCGAAGACGAGTTTCTTCTTTAAGGAACCAATCTCTCAGACTCATAAAATCACTAGAAATGCCATGGGGGGTCTATGATCTGAAAGATAACTACAGGGTAACACAGCCTCCCGGGAGGTTGGTGGGAGGGGAACAGATGCCCCTTGACTGCGGCCCCGAGCTCATCTGTCCTCATAGGGCTGGGCACTGCACTAATGAGCACTTGGAGCCTATTATCTCATTAAGGCTTCAGAGCAGTCCTAGAGGGTGGACAGTATTATTATCCCATTTTACAGATATAGAAACAGAGGCTGGGAGTGGTGAGCCATACTAAGCCAAGGTAGGGAAGATAGAGCTGGGATTGGAACCCAGAGCCAAGCTCCCAAGGGCCTGTGTCAGCCGCAACACCACTTTAGTGAGCACTGCTCTCTGGCTTTGGCAAGGCACCGCAGGCCCCAGTGTCCCCCACTCGTGTGCAGAAATGAGGCCACAAGAGCAACAGCACAAGCTTTTTGCTGGTTCCCCGTCCCGCCAGTATGTTGTAGACTCTCCCCCACCTCCAAAGACTCCCCAGGTCTTTCTGGGGTGTCTCCTATGGCCTCAGAAGCCTGTCCACTCAGGCCCGTCCCACTGGCCTCCGTGTGGTTGCTCCCATTGGTCATCATCACCAGGACTGGGCAAGTCCCCTCCTGCCCCATGTTCCTGCTGCTCTGCTCCTTGCAGACTGAACACCACCTTGGCCACTCTGAAGAAGCAGGCTCCCCAGGCTCCAGGACCTCAGCTCTGAGGACAGGTGAAGCCCCGCCCCCAGCCGGGGCAGGGATGGGCTGTGAATCTGTGGTCTGGCAGCTCAGCTCTGGGTTGGCATCACAGCCCCTCCCCCCCACTTACTAGTGCTGTGAACCTCCATGAGCCTTACTTGCCTCATCTGTAAAATGGGGGCTGCTACAAGGAGCAGGGGAAAGAACCCAAGTCACACGGTGCATGGGGCCTGGCACATAGCCCCTCTTGGCAAATGTAGTGGGGCTCCCGAGACAGAGTTCTTCATGTTCTTGCCACCCCCCACCCCCATACTAACTGCCTCCCTCCTGGTCAGCCCCTTGTGCCCAGAACCCCTGCAGATAGAGGGGGTCCGGCCCTGCACGCCCCTTGGACACTGCTCTGTCCAAACTCCTCGGACCCCACAGCTGCACTGTATCCCTTCTCCCCTCCCCACCACCCAACGTTCCCATCCCCCACCAGACCCCCCAGACCAGGCTTGGTGGGAGGAGAGGAGGAAGAGGAGACCATAGCCTGGGAGTTATGCCTGAAGACTTAAGGTCTTGAAAACAAGGGTATTCCAGAGGTGGGGGCAGGCAGGAATGGGGGGGTGTCACCCCACTTCCTCAGGGAGGGAAACTGGAAACACACGTTGGCTCGTGCTGCCATAGGTGGGGACGGGGACAGAGGGCAGGGAAGAGAGCAATTCAAAAGCTCAGTTACAATAGGGTGGGACACATACCCTGTCCTCATTGTATGAGTGCACATGTGTGGGTGTGTACGTACACACAGACACACACACACACACACACACACGCAGGCATGCACACCCGGGGAAAGGGCTCAGAATCCTCCAGGGACCACACTTTACTCCCTAGCCAGCCACCTCAGACACGCGTTACCAGGAAACATCCAACCCAGAACGTCCTAAATCCCAGATTCACACCTGAGCCTGACACAGGTATGCTGACACACCTGTGCACGGGCGGCCGCATGAGGCTACAGACAAGTGGGTGTGCCTTGGTATGGGCACAGGCGGAAGCACACGGCCTCTCACAGGCATTGACCCAAACACACGCAAATGTGGGCACACAGGGAGGCATGCACACACCTGAACTAGGCGTGTACGGATGTGCGGTAAACCCCAGCCAGGCCCGCACTGCCCTGCATGACCCCTGAGTTATCCAAATGCTGCTGCTCCTGCCCCACCCCATCCCCGCATGAGCCCCTTGTGTGGGGCTCTTTTGAGCTTTTGAAGGCCCCATGGGGGCTGTGTGTGGCGGGGAAAGTGGGGGGGCACAGGCCATCTAAGCCCAGCACCCCCTCAGGGCCACCCACCAAGAGCCTCCAGAACCTAGAGCGCCATGTGACTGGCCAAGCAGCCAACCTCACGCCCTCTCTGGTCACCTTCTGGGCATCCCAGACGGCACCAGGGTGATTTCCTGGGAAGATGGGAGGAGGAGGGGTGATGGGGAAAGAGGGTCAGGAGAAGGAGAAGGAAAAAGGAGGGAGGAGAAGGGGAGGACGGGAAGCAGGAAGAGGTCCACCAGGGAGGGGTAGGTTGCCATCTTTAGGGACACAGCATTCCCACCAGCCCTAAGGTGATCTGTAATTCACTAATCCATGGGGACTACTATTCACTGTCTGGCTGTCACCTACCTCTGTTTAGAACTTAGATGGGGGTAGCACATAGTAGATGCTTAACAAATGTTTGTTTTTATGCATGAATGTCTAGTTCTGAGCACTGTCCCTCCACCCCTCCATTGACCACCTCTGGTTGCTGACCAAGCTCCTTCCGCATTTCAGCAAATAGCTCTTACCCATGCTTTGACCTCCAGCACCAGGAGCCACATGGAGCTGCCTTTCTAGAGGATAAGAGATACTCTACCTTGAAGAGATGAGTCATGGGTGGGGTGGGAGGTGTGCAGGGTACACTGTCCTCCCAGGTGGTCCCTTCCCAGGGCATTCCCAAGGAACCTACCCTCCTGGGCAATAGACCCTCTCTTAGGGTACAATCGTCACCCAGGAACTGACCTACTAACTAACTGCCTCATGGCCTTCTCTGGCCAGCCTCCAGGCCCTCTTTCCCTTTCTCCTAAACCTGCTCCCCTCAGAGGCTCCCCAGTGGCCACTCAACATCCCCTGAAATCAGGAACAAGCTAAGAATGTCTCCTCTTGGGGCACCTGAGTGGCTCAGTGGGTTAAACCTCTGCTTTCAGTTCAGGTCATGATCTCGGGGTCCTGGGATCGAATCCCACATTGGGCTCTCTTCTCCGTGAGGAGTCTGCTTCCCCCCTCCCTCTCTCTCTCTGCCTGCCTCTCTGCCTACTTGTGATCTCTCTCTCTCTCTCTCAAATAAATAAATAAGTAAAATCTTAAAAAAAAAAAAAGAATGTCTTCATTCTTTTTACTCAACATTGTACTGGACATTCAAGCCAGGGCAATTAGGTAAGAAAAAGAAACAAAAAGCATCCATATTGGAAAATAAGAATTAAAATTATCTCTATTTGAGAGTCACATTACTTGTATATAGAAAATCTTACGGAATCAACAACAGAGCTATTGAAGCTAATAAGAGAATTCAGCAAGATCACAAGATATATGTTCAATATACAAAAATCAACTGTATTTCTATATGGTAGTGCTGAACAACCCAAAAATGAAATTAAGAAGCAATTCCATTTACAGCAGCATCAAAAAGAACAAAATACTTAGGAATAAATTTTACCAAAGAAGTGTAAGACTTATCTTCTGAAAACTATAAAATATTATCTGAAGAACTTAAAGATCCAAATAAATGGAAAGACATCCTCTGTTTGTGGATTAGAAGGCAAGTTTGTTAAAGTGACAATAAGCCCCAAATGGATCTACATATTCAGTGTAACCCTTAGCAAAATCCCAGCTGCCGTTCTCGCAGAAATGGACAAGTTGATCCTGAAATGCATATGGAAATGCAAAGGAGCAAGAACAAATCCAATCTTTTTTTTAAGATTTTTTTAAAGATTTTTTTAAAAGATTTATTTATTTGACAGATGGAGATCACAAGTAGGCAGAGAGGCAGGCAGAGAGAGAGGGGGAAGCAGGCTCCTCACTGAGCAGAGAGCCTGATGAGGGGCTCGATCCCAGGACCCTGAGATCATGACCTGAGCCGAAGGCAGAGGCTTAACCCACTGAGCCACCCAGGCGACCCAGGAATAAATCCAATCCTGAATGAATGAAGTTAAAGGGCTCACTCTTCTGATTTCAACACTTTTTACAAAAGTACAGAAGTCAGCACTACGTGGTGCTGTCACGAGGACAGATGTGCAGATCAATGGGATGGAAATGACAGTCAAGAACTGGACACGTAATTGATATTGGACAGTGGTACCAACTCAACGGAGGAAGAGTATTCTTTTCGACACATGGTGCCGAGGTAAGTGGGTATCCACATGCAAAAGGAAGGATAAAGTTGGATCCCCACCTCACACTATATATAAAACGAATTCAAGATGAATCTACATATAAGATCTACAACTGTAAAACTCTGAGAGGAAAAACAGGTGTAAATGTTGGATTAGCCAACAATTTCACAGATGATTCCTTAGACACCTAAAGGAAACATTTGCCTTCACCACACGCTGTCCAGGCTTATTCCTGCCTGTGTCTCATCCTAAGCCCCAGCGTGCCATTCCAGCTGTCTCCATTCCAGCACATTTCCCTGACCCTGACCTTCTTCCCTCTGACCTAGCCCTCAATTCCCAGGGGTCTACCTTCTCATCACAAACCCTAAGCTCTCTCTGCCTGGTCCCCAAAGCCTTTCCCCAGGGTCTCCTGAGCCACTCTCCTACTGAGCTGGACTGGAGCCTGCATCTCAGCCCCAAGACTTAGCAGTGTGGGGCCCCATGCAAATCATGACATCTCCCTAAGCCTTAGTTTCCTCCTCTGTGAAATGGGGACCACTGAGTCACAATGAAAGAAAATTCAACTCGAATGAGCTTAAGCTAAAATGAGATTTTATTGGAAGGATGCTAGAATCAAAGATATCCTAGGCCTGAAGGAAGAGTAAAAGACCCAGGCCACAGGAAAGGAGGGACGGGGCTAAGCCCAGGAGAAGCTGGAACCAGAAATGAGGAAGCTAGTAGGGCTCTTTCTCCATCTCTCCCAAAACTTGAGATTCACTCTCCCCTTTTGCTGAGGTCTGGCTTTTGTCTAGAGTAGAAAATATGGCTGACAGCGGCCTTGTAGATCTACATTTAAATCTTTACCTTCTGGGGCTGCCTGGGTGGCTCAGTGTGTTAAAGCCTCTGCCTTCAGCTCAGGTCATGATCCCAGGGTCCTGGGATCGAGCCCCACATTGGGCTCTCTGCTCAGCAGGAAGCCTGCTTCCCCTCTACCCCCTGCCCCACCGCCTGCCTCTCTGCCTACTTATGATCTCTGTCTGTCAAATAAATATCTTTTAAAAAATAAAATAAAATAAATCTTTACCTTCCGACTTCATTAACATTAGGAACTCCCAGTCACCAAAAGCCACCATGAAGACAGTAAAAAAGCAGGCCTCAGAATATGTAAAGATCCACTGGCCAAGCAATAAGAAAAATGAGACAACCCAATTTTTAAAAAGTGGTCAAAAGACTTGAGCAGGACCTCCCCAGAGAAGATTATCCAAATGATGAGTAAGCCTAGGAAAGTTGCTCAAGGTCATGAACATCATTAGTCAGGGGGAAAATGCAAAGTGATACTCTGTCCCACCCAAATGACCGAGCTTACAACGTTGCAACACCAAGTGTTAGAATGTGGGGAAACCAGAACTGTGCGAGATTGCTTGGAAGAATAGAAGTTGGTGTGGCCAGCTTGGCAGGCTCTACTAAAGCTAAAGAGACAGACCCAAGAATTTCCGCTTCTGGCATGTACCCAAGAAAAATGAGTATTTTCCCCACCCAACATAGGCCCAAGAGTTCGTGTGAACAGCCAAGTTCATCAGAGCCACCAAGGCTGGAGACCACACAAGTGTCTAGCAGCAAGAGGATGGGTAAGTAAATCCCAGCAAGGTTGGGCCACGGGGTCCTGGGCAGCAACAAAGAGGACCATACTACCATGGGATTCAGTAACCCAGGAACTGTAATAAGCACAAGATTGAATGAAAAGCCAGACACAGAACATGTGCTATTCGATTCCTACACTATGCCTCAAAGAGGCAAAACTAGTCAACGGTGGTCGAGATCACAGATGTTTATTTGGGGAGGTGTCCATGCGGAAGAGGCATGAGGGAGCCGTGGGGGTGCTCATTGCCGGTGACGTTACGTGGGTATGAATAGACATAAAAGTTCATCCAGCTGCCTACTTCAAATCTGTGTCCCTTATTAAATATAAGTTCAGTTAGATAAGAAAGAACAACAAATTTCCTCCAGCTGCCCAAAGGTCTCTGCTGGACTCTCTCATGCCCAAGTTCAAAAATCCCACCTGTGGCGCCCGGGTGGCTCAGTGGGTTAAGCCTCTGCCTTCGGCTCAGGTCGTGATCCCAGGGTCCTGGGATAGAGCCCCGCATCGGGCTCTCTGCTCAGCAGGGAGCCTGCTTCCTCCTCTCTCTCTGCCTGCCTCTCTGCCTACTTGTGATCTGTCTGTCAAATAAATAAATAAAATCTTTAAAAAAAAAAATCCCACCTAATGGTGCGGGGGGTCAGGACCAAGGAACAAGATGGAGGCCCTGTAGGATGGAGTTGGGGGAGGCGGAGCTGGGTATTTGGGGGTGCAGCTCCCAAAACAAGGAGACGGGAAGAAAGGCAAAGCAAAACACAGCCGTCCTCTCCTTCGTCCCCAGAGGCTTCCTTTCCCCATCTGTAAAGTGGAAGCCTTGGTGTTTGCCGCCGCTAAGGTTGAAAGGAGGAGAGTCAAGAGGTTACTGGCCTCAGGTGCCTGGGTTCCAGCCACTGCTTGACACAGGGTCCCTTTCCATTCATCCCTCTCCCCTACCCACTCCTCCCAGGCTACCCCTTCCCCTCTGTTCCCCCCTCAGCTCCCCTACTTTGCCCTGTGTGATCCCCAAAGTGAGGACCCATCACCGTATAATTTCAAATTACTTGTAGCTTTAGTTAATTAAATGTAAAATCATCGGAATAAAATTATACCTTCATTAGGAATTAACTCCCATTTCAGGCCTGGAATAATGACTGAGCTCTCTCTCTCTCCCCCCTTCTTCCAAACCGCATACAAAATGGTCAGTTAAACTGAATGGGAAAAAAAGTTTAACGACTGCATGGCAATCAAGCTTATTATTATTTAAGCACAAGCTATTACCATGTGCAATGAGGTATCAGCCAATAAATTATCTTTGAAAGAGTCAGTCCTTGTCTGAGTGCAGACAGGCTGGGGCAGGGGGAGGCGGTGCAGGCACTTCCCTGACCAGGTGAGCTGCCCCAACCCTGAGCAGGGACAGTGGGTCCTCAGGACCTCAGGTCAGGACCTCGGGGTCGATCTGACCGGAGCGCGGGTGTCCTGCCTGACTCCCCAGCCCATGGTGAGGGGCGGAAGCTCTGGCACAGCACAGAGACTGGGGCCCCAACGAGGTCCCTGAAAACAGGCAAGAGCTAGAGGAAGGAGAAAGAGGGGTCTAGGGCAGGCAAGGGGTTGGGATGAGGCAGACAGAAACAGAGACAGGAAGAGGAGGGGAAAGCTTCCAGTGATAGGGAGGAGTTTGAGACTGAGACAAGGAGAAAAGGGGACACTCAGAGCAAACACAGTGGAAATGAGGGAACAGAGGGACCAAGAACCAAGGCCGCATGTTGGCGGTTTGGAGGCCCTGACCCACTGGAGTAGGACAGAGGGATTTCCCAGAACAGGGACTTTCAGTGCTAAAATCTACAGTGTCCAGGCAAACCAGGACAAGTTGGTTACTCTGCTCCCAGATCCTCGAGGCAATCGGTGCCACAGTCCCCACTATACAGGTGAGAAGACTGAGTCTTGGTGGGGCAAAGCCACTCATCTAGGACCACAGACAGAGAAGAGAGGAAAAGACACAAAGGCACAAAGTCCAGTCAAGTGTCCCCTGATCTCGGCTAACTCCCCACCTTCTCCCCACCTCTGCCTCATCCCAGCCCTTCTCTGGCCTCCATCTCTCATTTTTCCTTTCTCTGCCCTCTTCTTAAGCTAAGGGCCGCTTTTTATCCCCACTCTCTGTCCTAAGCCGGAGATCGGCCACTTACTGTGGGCTGGCTGGAGGGTCAGATGAAACACACATACCCAGGTCTCCATGGCAGGTAGATGGGACACTTGCGGACAGGAAGCTCTCGGGGTCCTTAGACCCCGACTGTCCCCCCATCACTCTGTCCCCGACAGCAGGCAGCAGCCAGAACCCTGCTCCCAGGGACTAGGGGCCCGGCATACCCTGAGTCGGAGCCCACATTCCAGCACTGACTCACCCGTTGACCTTGGACAGCTTCTTAACCTTGCTAAACCCCCATCTCCTCACCTGTAAATGGATGGTACCCCCCGACCCCCGGCGTGGGGATGTTCTAAAGGTTTGATGAGACGGGGTGTGTGAGCGCCCTGTGCAGAGCCTGGCACGAAGCAGCTGTCCCAGGAAAGAGACGCCCTCCACAGAGCCGCTGCTCCTTTCCCAGCTACAGTCACCTCTCGCCCGGGTTACCAGGGACCACAAAGAGGGGACGACAGCCTGACTCTAGAGTCCCTTTGCCCCCACAGAACAAAGACCCTCATTTTGCACTTACAGAAAATCCAAAAGGTACACTCTCTTCACAGGTGCCACCGGATGATAAATTTTGGGGAGATGAAAGGATGAACGCAGGGGGAAGTTAATTACCCAGAAGGTTGGTGTTTCGCCTACGGCCACCAAGAATCGGCGCTGCCCCAGCCGGAGGGCAAAGGCGGCCCGGCCGCAGTCAACTCGCCCTCCAGCTCCCCTGCAGACGGACTCTGTGAAAGTCACCTCCGTGTCTCTCACAGGTCAGGCCAAGATTTAGAGATCCGGGCCGCGCGTGTGCCTAGATCTGCTGTCCGCCTGTGAGTGATGGGAGACACGTTCCCAGGACGTGTTTACTGTCACCCTGCGCCCCCGGCCCGCGCTCCCTGCCGCACCGTCCCCTGATAATTCACGGCCCGGCTCCCGTTGGCAAATGACTGATACGGCCTTCACGGCGGGGCCTGCTGGTCACTTGTCTCAAGGAGACTGGGAAGGGAACTCAGGCACAATATAAATGGAGCCCGTGGCAGCCTCAAACACCTTGGAAAATTCCCCAGCCTGGACGCCGCACCGTTTTTAAGTAATAAAACCACAGAGAGATTACATGACCGCCTGACAGCCTGCGACGGATGGCCGCCCACATGAACTTTTTACCTTCGGGGTGGGGACCAAGAGAAGAGGAAGGAAAAAAGAGGAAATAACCTCCAGGTTCCTTCCTTACTCTGTCTCTAAAACCACGGCCGAGGCAGGGGCCAGAGCTGCACTGGTTCTGTCCCCAGCTCAGGTACGACTGGGGCCCTTGGGCTCAGTTTCCCCATCTGGACCATGGGGATACTCGTGGCCGGTATGTTATGTTACATTTTCCAAAACCAGAAGCAGCCCTAAAATAAACCTTTCCAGGGCTAAAGGTGTAAACCCTTGCTTTCATTCACTCATTTATTCTTCAATTCAGGAGAATTTCCTCCCTGCCTCTTTAGCAGCAGGTGTGGGGACTAGGTGGGTGACAATGTGAGGCAATCTGTAGGAAACAACAGAACGGCCTCCTGGAATGCCTCATGAGCCTTATCACTGTGGGCGTGGGCATGTCAGTGCAGGCCTCATGGCCTCATTCTCTGCATCTGAACAATGGGGATCCTGCTGGTGCCTCCTTCAAAGGACAAGGGAGTCCCACGGGCGACACCCTCCACCCCATGTGCGTGGCATGAAGTAGGTGTCCACCGGGCACAGCCATCAGTCCCCAAGTCCTTCCCTCTCGAAGGCTGAAGGGTCCTTATGCAGATTGGAGCCCTAAAGACCCAGAGCTCCCCAGCGGGGTAGAAAACCACGAATCTGCCTGGACTGGAGGGCATAGGCTCAGACTTTAGGGTCCGGCAAGATGTTCGCTGCTTCCCAGGATGGCACATCCCGAGGCCGGGACACTATGCTCTTGGTAATGGATTTGGATTCTTGCTCTGTGTAGGACTGGAGCAACCATTTAAGGAGCAATGGCTGTGCACCCTACATAGCCCTGGGGGTTCCAGACCCATCTTCCTTCTCCGGGTCCTCGTTTACCTCCAACGACAGGCATCGTTGGCATGTCTGGATTAGTGCTGTAGTCAGGCTACTCATCAGGACAAGGAAGACAATTTATCAGTAGCCCAAAGGGCTGATTGTGCTCTTACCCACGGCAACTTTATCGTCTTGCCCTTAGACACTCCATGTGTGCAGGAGGAAGGGGTCCTGAGTGGCAGGAAACCTCAGAGCCTGGAGCTAGTGGCGAGATTCTCCCTACGGAGATGCCCTCTGGGTGGGTGGCTCTCAGCTCTGGGATCTGGACAGCCCCCGTGGCCCCTCCAGAGCCACTCTTCCCTCTCTGGCTTGTCCCGTGGGCCTTTGTGGAAGGCATCACTCCCGATCTCCAGCCCTCGGGCTGGCCATTGAGTTCAGCCAGTAGAAGTGGTGGCAGGAGGTGGGACAGGCTTCGGAGGAGAGGGGTGGCTCTGACGATGGCTCTTGTCTCTGATCTCAGCGCGGGGAGGCCAGTGGCTATCGCTGTCATGAACCCTGTGTGCTTCACCGTCCTCCTTGGTTCCCGTTGGCCCTGCCCCCATGTTTCTAAGAACAGCACTGCTCCTGGAAAGCTCTTCAACTTCCCATTTTCGGCATGTTGTGTGTTTCCTGCCGGGGTACTGGCCAATGTACCCGGGGAGGTGGGGAGCTGAGAACAGAGAGAGGTTGTGGACCCAGGCCCCACCCTCCCCGGCTGTCACCCTCTAGCCCGCAGTCCTTCGAGGACCTGGAGAGGAGCAAGGGGTGGTTGAGAAGGGGGTGTGGCCCGGCAAGAGGGAACTGGATCCGGGTCTTGGACCGCAAGGAAGACACATGCGCAAACCAAAGTGAGGAAAAACACGGGACAAAGGCGACTGTCCTTGAACCTGAGGACGGGATGCGCAGCCAGGGCTCCAGAGGGATTGGAAGCAGGGCTGAAGTGTGGGAGCCATGTCCCCTCTCTCCCAGCCCCCACCCCCACACGCCATCCTGTCTTCACTCCACCAGCCTCTCTCCTCCCCTGCCTGTGTGCGCCGGAGCAGCCCCTTAACTTGGGCAGCTTCAGGCACTGCCCCCAGGTGCTCCAAAGCCCAGCTCCAACCCCCCAGGAGGAAGACACTCAGTGGCTCGCCCCGTGTCACAGGCCTGCCCTCTGGTCCCATCTGCCGTGGCCAGGAGCCTGCTCAGTAAGATGGTGGTGGCATTTCTGTCCTCCACGTGGCCACACCCGCCCTGAGAGGCTCACGGAGAAATGCAGGAGGAGCCCCTGGCTAGTAGCCACAGCCACCCTCCCTCTCCCGGAGGGAGAGAAGTGGGGAGTGAGAAGCGAACTTCACCCTGGGCAGCCTGGCCCGGCCAGCATCCAGGGAGGCAGGCAAAGGCAGACAAACTGTGAATGCAAAAGGGGGTTTTAAAATCCACGGGAGTGAGCCAGACACGAGGACCAGCCGATCTTCATAAGCCAACGTGGAAAGTTAAAGAACTGAACTGCGACATCATTGACGGACTCGCCGCCCCACCCCCACAGACAGGGGGAGGCGGTTTAGAGAGAGCCGAGTGGTAGCAGTTATTGGAAAAATAAAACTGTTTCATGTTTATACCCCTAATGAGTGGAGATGCCTCTAAACTGGTTATACTTGATTTTTTTTTCTTTATGCTTTTCTGTATTTTCTAATTTTCTTGCAATGAACATGTATTACTTGGGTAATAGAAAAATAATAAAAGCTTAGAAGAGAGTCAGGTGGTGAGAGTCCGAGGGTCCCTGAGGACCACACGGCTGGGCTTCGAGCTCCTGGCACCGGCTGCGGCGGCCCAGGGAGGGAGCAGGGCGCTGTGGGCAGAGACGGCCATCTGAGCCACGGCCCCCAAGGGAGGTGCGGTAGGAGGAAAGCATGTTCCCCAGTACTGGGAGCAGGGTAGGGTGGTGGGAAAGCAGGTTGGGGGAGTCCTGGGTCCCTGCCAATAGCAGGCGGCTAAGAGCGAGTCTCTGCACTCAGTTTGGGGTCCCGGGCCCAGACAGGCTCTGAGTCGGGAGCCTGGTTCAAATCCTGACTCCACCCCCACCAGCTGGGGAAGCCAGGTGTCCCCTCATATGGCAGAGCACATATCAGGCAAGGAGGTGTCTGGCCCCAAGGAGTTAACCTGCACCTTTCCCAGGGCCCGCACCTGGTCTGGAGAGAATTAGGCTGTGGGGAGGGGCACCAGGGGCACCAGGAACCTGACCTGGGGTCAGGACAGGATGGATCCTGATGAACTACCCTGGCCAGGGTGTGCTCAGGTGCTGAAGTAACAAGAAAGAGGCCGCTGAGACCCCAGACCCGGGCTTAGCTCCGAATCCTAGCTCCAATGAGGCTGTGTGACCCCGGGGAAGTGACTGCCCCTCTCTGAGCCTCATTCTCCTCCTCCTCATCTGTAAACTGGAGACACTATCCAGAGCACCTGTGGTAGATGGCATCAAGGGCCTCAACCTTTCACATCTCTCCTTAGAGCCGGACTCTGGCCCGTGACTTTGCAGCATCTCCCACACAAGAGATGGGATAGCGTCCTCACTTGTGACCTTGGGTTGGGCCCCGTGGCTTGCTTTGGCAACTGGAAGAGGAAGCAGCAGGTGAGCCATGGTGGGGATGCTCCCATTTGCTCTCTGCGCCTCTGCAGTCCATGAGAAGATCGTGCCTGGACTGGGAGCTGGTCCCAGGAAGACGATGGAGCCCGCGGAGCAGAGCTGGGTGGCCCCAGCAGAGCCCCAAACAAGAGCAGCTACTCCCAGGGACACCTCAGATCCGTGAGAACAGGTAACAGCTGTTTTAAGCAACTGAGTCATGGGGATGTTTCTTACGCGATATGTCTCCTCCTATAGGTAATAGGATTCAGGGAGAGAACATCCACAAAGGGCTGGTGCATAGTAATTGCTCACTAAACATTCAGCGGCTCTTACTAATACTGTTATCATCATTGGCATTCCCATCCCTTGGAGGGGAGAGCCCGGGGCCAGAGGTCAGGAGAACCCCACATTCATCAAGCCCACCCAGAGACGGCTCCAAGCGACAAGTTCCCTCATCTACGTGGTCGCTTTTATTGCGCTTTTGAAATCCATTCCAATTAGAGGGTGAGATGGTGGCTTCTGCACCCCAGACAAGGGTGAGACAAGCAGGGCTCAGGCCCTGCAGGCAGAGGCTTAAGCATTTTATAATAATCATATTTCTTATGAGGCTTTAGTTTCACTTCCTTCAAATTAAGTCTCAGCAATAAAGCAATCGATTCCCTCTCACTGAGAAACAGGACTGAATTCCACCTGACACCAGCAGAGCTCGCAGCCCCTCTCCGCAGGACCCACCCTTTCTCCAAGCCTGGATAGTGACAGTTCGGGGGGTCTGCATGGCAGGAGGGAGGTCCATCCCGGAGCAGCCTCCAGGCCAACTTCAAGCGTATCCAGACAGGCCTGCTGGGTACCAAGTTCAAAGAGAGGCAGGATGCCGTGGGAGAAGGGGCCTGAGCCCACACTCCCTGCTTCCTGCTGGCTGCCCCATCAGGGAGGGCCCCTATGGCTTTAAGAACCTGAAAAACCAAGGTATCACAGTCCTGGCTTCAGTATCAAAACCTGATGCAGGGATTCAGCAGGGGAGATAGGAAAGGTGCAGGAGCGAAGGAGGGACTCCTCGTCCCACTCGCCACGTCTCCAGGGAAAGAAGAGGGGCTGGTTGGTTTCCACACTCTGCTTCCCCAACCCATCCTTCGCCAAGAATTCTCTAGGCAGAGTGAAGAAAAATGGCTGAAGACCCCTGCAAGATGGGTATGGGGGGTCCCAGAACAGAGAAGTCCCGTCCCTCCCAAGCCCCACCTGGGATGTCAACTTCCAGCAGCTTCTCCTGCGAATAGGAGACTAGAGGGGGTCACGAGGGCATCAGGGCAGAGTGGGGGCCTGAGGGTGGGGTTAGGGTGGCCCAGGAGGAGCCCGGATTAGAGGGAGGGCCTGGATTCCTGCAGGGCTCTTGCCTCAAGCACAAAATTCAAGGGGGCGCCAAAAAAATGATTAACAGAAACAGTATTTTTTTTTAATCAAAATGGATTTTTAAAAAAACCTGATGAACAAAATATCAGAATTGAAGTAAAGACTGGCTGTGATTTGTTTAAGGCCCTGCATTGCGGTGCACCTGGAGAGGTCCTTTCTAACCAGCCCGAGTCCCTGTAGCACGTGCCTGGGGTTTAACAATGCTGGGGGAAACGGGTTGGGCGATGCAGGTTTTGTGTATAGTCATGTTCTTGATCGTGGAGGCTTTTGTTCTGTTTTGTTTTGAACTAGGCTCCTCGCCCAGCATGGAGCCCAATGCGGGGCTTGAACTCAGGACCCCAAGGTCAAGACCTGAGCTGAGATCCAGAGTCAGACATTTAAGCAACAGAGCCATGTAGGAACCCCTTAATTGTGGAGTTTTTATGAACCTTCCTCATTTGGTTCAAAATAATGAGGGGGGTGGTATTTTGATCAATGTATAATGGGGCACAGGTTTCCCCCTTTACTTAAGGCTCCTCCCAGGTGACTCAGCGGGGTTGAGGGGCTGTTAGCTGGGAGAAGGGAAGAGACAGAGACACAAAGAGGATCCAGGGGCAGCCAGTGTCTGGACAGGGAGGAGGCTGGCCGGGCTGGAAGACTTTTGTGTAAGCGCCGGAGCCTAGTGCCCCACTCCAAGAAGAGGGTGGAGACAAGGAAAGCATTAATGTTCAACCGGAAGTAACTGAGAAATCCTGAATCTGGCCAACTCTGCCTGGGTTATTTTTGCGTCTTACCGTTCAAAAGGAAAGTTTAGGGATAGGGAAGAAGCCAGAGCTGCTGACATTCAGGAATCTCTACCCCTCTCCAGGCCCAGACCATGTGCTCTCCATCTCCATTTCCCAAGGGAAAGCCAGAGGCCCAGAGAGGTTAAGACACCTGCTTAAGGTCACACAGCCTAGGACAGGGGAAGCCGGGGTTCCATGCCAAGATCCCCCTATCAACCTCTTCACACAGTGATGTCATGTGACCTCACTATTCCTCTGAGTTTGTTACCTATAGAAAGAATCCCTACTTCATGATCCCGGGGGATCCTGTAGATGATCCATGATACAGGGGACCCTGTAGATGATTTTAGTAATAGTATGCTACAGGTTGGGACCACAGGGAGAGGGACGGGGTAGGGGGACACACTTGGGCAGCAAAGCCCCTCATCCCACAACGCTGTCATTCACGAGTACTTCATTCCTTCCACCAACAGCTCGGGAGCACCTGCTGTGTGCTGGGCACCCCACTGGGTCCCAGCATAGAGCAGGGAGTTAGGGAGACGCTGGCACCTCCTTCAGGAGCTCGGGGGCTTGTTAGGGATGGAGGAATGGAACAGATCTAGGCACAATCATGTCATTACAAAGGGCTAAACACAAAGGACAAGGTGTTGGGAGAGCACATTGGGGGGACCCCAGGCAGAGGATGAGGGGGCAAGAGCTGAGGTGCTCGGGGCCCGGGGTGTCCAAGGACGGCAAGCGGCTGAACCAGCTCAGGGTGGAGGCTTCTGTGGCCCCCGCCCAAGAAGACCACCTGACTCCAGGCCCCAGGCAGGGCCTCTCCTCCCTGCTGGAACGGAACCAACCTCCCGGCCACAGCAGAGAGGCTCTCCAAGCCAAGGATGTGAGTGCGTTAATTAATGAATTAGCCGTTTAATTAACATAATTAGGCCTCATTATTTTCCTTGCATCTATCGTCAATTTTCGGGCAATTAAAGTGAACGCTGGTGGAGAATGGAGGGTCTGAGCTGTCACTGCCGGCCTGGGACGAAGCACAGGCCTCGCTTGACCCACAGGGCTCCAGCCCAGCTTGTGTGCACACAACGCACACCCCAAGAGGGAATGCCCCCAAGTCTAAGTCTGCACATAGCTCCTACTTCATGTATGGAGCTCGTCCTGTGTGCCTGGCTCCAGTCCAGGACACCGTTGGGACCGGGACTGGTGAGAAAATGGAGGGAAGCTGTTGGGGAGGGCCAGGGTCAGCTCCCAAGTGGGCCTTTGGAGTAGACTCTCTTTCTCCAGCTGTGTGACCTAAGGCAAGTTCCTTAGCCTCTCTGAGACATTTCCTTACCTGTGATATCATCATAAAGATAACATCCGGCCCCTGGCACACAGTTGGCCCTCAATCAGGTTGTCTGGTCTCCTTCCCTCTCTCAGACCCAGCAGACTGCAGACCCAGGGCTCATTCTTTCCACACTGGTTCACTCCCTGACCACCTGCAGTGCTGGTGAGCCTCTCCCCCACTGCCTGATCTCTCCGTCTAGAGTGCATCTCCCTACCTTTCCACCTGTAGGAGCTACTATTAGCTCCAAAAACTACCATTTTGCAGTTGAGGAAGCTAAGGTTGAGGAAACTAAGTCACATGACCCAGGGCACAGCTGGTGAGTGATAGAACAGGACTCAGCCCCAGCTCAGTCTTCCTCCCCAGTGGGGCAGGACTTACTACACCCAGCCCTGTTCTAGATCAAGACTGGCAAACCCCAAACAAATATAAAATAAGTCATAATGTACCTAGGGCTTTGAAGACCAAGCAAATAATCATAATGGTGAGAAAAGTAGATAAAGGGTGGAGAAGCCTTCAAAGCCAGTGCTCAGGGAAGACCCTAAGGAGATAGTTCTGAGGCAGGAGGCAGGGATTGTCTGGTGCAAAGGTCCTGAGGCAGCCCTCAGCCTGCCTGATGGAAGAGACAGGGTGGAGAGATGGGCAAACTCCTTCCTGACAGGCTACTAGGATGTGGCAGGGATTTGGATAGTTGTTGAGATTAGAAACTTTGTGCTGAGAAATTCCACAACCTCATGAAAATTTATAAAGAGCCTTGGTTGACAGGTGGACACCAGACTGTAAGGAGGTAAGGATGGAAACAGGGCCTGGCTACAAGACTATTGCACTGGTCCAAGTAGAGGACAGGTTGGTGGTTGAGGTTGGGAGATGAGCACGGATTCTGGACGTAATGTGAAGGCAACACCAGCAGGACTTGCTGGCCTGGAGGCTGAGCCCCAGGGTCCAAGATGACTTGAGGTTGTGAGGAGACCTGGAAAGGATGGAGATACCACTGCCTGAGATGAGAAGGTGGCAGAGGTGGGGGGGGGGCGGAGTGATGAGAGACACCAGGACAGCCAACAGAGCTGTCACCTAGGCGATGGCATCAGAAGCTGAAGTCGAGGGAACGATTTTGGGGGTGGGTTAGCCTTGAGCCTGCACAATGATCACTGGAAGCCAGAGAGGAGAAGGATGCCTTTGGATGTGGCCCTGGGGTTCACCAACGCAGAATGAGCTGCCAAGAATCCCGGGAAAAGGAAGTGAGCAAGACAAAGGGAATCCAGGGGAGGGTGTCCTGGAAGCCAGGGAAGGAGAAGGCTTCGAGGAGGAAGGAGTGACCTTGGGGCTGGCCATGTGAGCCCCGGTTTCAGGGGAGGCTAGCCAGCCTGTGCAGAGAGAGTGTGGCCAGCAGCGAGTGAGGACAACCCCCCCGCCCCCTGGGCCCTCTGCCTCAAGGACCCAGGGAGGCTGTGTTTGCGGGAGGGAATAGGGCCCCAGAGAGGGTTGTGTTTACAAGACCAGACCCAAGGTGTCACAAGCCAGTCGGGGCTGATGGAAACAATCAAACCCCAAGAAATAAGACCCATGATGTGGATAACGCAGATCATTCCATTTTTCTAATTTATATGTTCACAACATCTCCTTGTATACCACAAACACACACACACACACCTGCATTTATTTTACCCAATAATAATTCCAACTTTGTGCTTTAGCGAACTAGGAACACTTCCCACCCTGAACCCCTAAGGGCACCCACTTGTTCTGACGTGGTTCCTCAAAGTCATTTTACCAGGGCAAAGGGGAGAACAGAGATCCAAACCCTTACAAGCTCACGATCCTGCTTTGTATTTGCCCTTGTAATGTTTTATAGCACAAGTGTTAATATCTTTCATGCGTGGGCCAACTTAAGGTAAGGAACATACGATCGGACATTTGAGGCACAGATGAAAATCCCAGGCTGTAAAAATGGTCCATCGGCCCCCATCTCCCCATCTCGGGTCAGACATCAAGCATCAGCCATGAGGGCAAAGAACCAGCGCTAAGGACGAGAGCAGAGTGCTGGGAACGGTGTCAGAGCCCGCGTATGACAGGCAGGCAAAACCCAGGAATTCGTGACTTGGTTTGTGTTCGGTCAGCAGAACCCGCCTTTCTTGCCATGTCCAACTTTGACATAGGACACTTTTGTTTGTTTTCAAGGGGGTTTCCTTATGTTTTCAGTACACTTGGTTTTGTTTTTTTGTTTTGGAGGGACTCGCCCAGAATTTCGGTATACTTTTTTTTAAGATTTATTTATTTGACAGATGGAGATCACAAGTAGGCAGAGAGGCAGGCAGAGAGAGACGGAGAAGCAGACTCCCTGCTGAGCAGAGAGCCCGATGCGGGGCTCCATCCCGGGATCCTGGGATCATGACCTGAGCCGAAGGCAGAGGCTTTTTCAGTATACTTCTGATTGGGACATAACACAGAGGCAGAAAAATGCACACATCTTAAGCGTTCAGTCCAGAGATTTGTAATAGGGTCCACAGAGCCATGAAACCAGTACTCAGATCAACACCAATCGAGAAGCACATCGCCAGCCCCTCAAGGGGTGGTGAATGCCAAAGGTGGCCACCAACGGACTCTAGCATCCACCACGGAACTTTCCATATTTGGGGTCATGCCAGGTGCACGCCTTGGCATCCATCCACTTCTCTTGCTTATGAGACGCACTCCCGTCACTGTGTGTGTAGGTTTCTTGGGCTCATTGTCATGCAGGGTCATGAGGGAACACCCACATTTTCTTCCCCACCTTCTACTGCAGACAGCCTCCTGTCTGGTGTGGGGATGTACCTTGGACCTTCTTGTATGTGTCTCTTGGCAAATGTGTGCTTTTTAGGAATGTAGTTGTACAAAAGTCGAGAACCTCTGTTTTGGAGAAGCCCTGGGCGTTCATAGCCTCAAAACTCACACCCCAGAGAAGCCTCCAGCCTGCGGCTCCACAGGCCAAGCTTTGGGATTCTCACTTCTCGTTTGCTTTTTCTTTTGTTTCTCCTTATTTCTTTTTGAAAGCAATAGTTTTCCAACTGGAATGATTTTTGTGACCCTCACCACCACCAACCCCCCCAGGAATATTTGGCAATGTCTAGAGATACTCCGGTTGGCACACATGGGATAGCCAGTAGCGGCTGGTGAGTGGAGGTCAGGGAGGCTGTAGGACATCCTACAATACAAGAGACAGTTATCCACCACAAAGAACGGTCCAGCTACAAATGTCACCAGTGCCAAACTTCCAGACCTTGCTTTCAAGGAGTAGATGGTTCACCTCGCCTAAATAAGGAGAGAATTCGGTGTTTACGCTTAAGGAGGAGCTCACCTGGTTTCAAGGAGGGAAGGACATTCCCGCCGAGGGAACAGCATGAGTAAAGTTACAAGGATGGTGGGATCTCCGTGGAGGGAGGTTGTAACCTGGACCATGTTGCACATTTCTTCCCCTCCTAACCTGCTCCAGGCTCCCCAACCCAGGAGCAGAACCTCCTGGCAAGAGAGGAATTGCCCTTGACCTCTCTCCCTCATTCTACTGCATCTGGTCCATCAGCAAGCTCTGTGGCTTGCAACCCGAGAGCCCTCCACACCTTCACAGACACCACCTAGCGTAAGGCACCATTCGCACATACCTGGACCACAGCTGCAGCCTCCACAGTGGGGACCCTGCCTCCACTTGGGCTCCTTCCAAATTCTCTTCCACTGGGAAGCCACTAGGGATCTTAGTAAAACTTGAAATGACGATGTCACTCCTGTGCTGGAAACCCCGCTGAGTGATCCCTCCCAGGGTTTGGGGAGTGCCACTCTCTGGGGGGCTCAGCTCAAATCTGAGCCCCTTTCCAAGGGCCTCTGGGGCAGCAGGAGACTTGCTTTCTGGTAGGGGAGAGAATGGCACCTGGGCCCCATGGTTCCAACTTCCCCCGAAGTCTGGGGTCCCCTTGCCCCCGGGCTGAGGGTGGAACTCTTGTGTCCACCCAGCCAGCTCGCAGCCCTGGCCTGTCAAAGCCTGCTCGGGCAGGCCCAGGGCACCCAGCAGGGCCGGGTCCCTCGGGCCTCCGCCTGGCACGGTTCTCCGCTGAGTGAGCCCAGGGCTCCCCCGGGCAGGGCCAGGCCCCCTGGGCGTCCAGAGAGCTCGTTATCCCGTCAGCCCCGAAGCTGCACCTGCTCTCCTGGTCTCCTGTGATCTCAATTAATCCGTCCTGCCCTGATTAATTAGCAGGGTTAATTATGACGGCTGCTGCTGCTGAAGCTTGGGGAGGAGAGCCCAGCCAAGTGGTGGAGCAGAGACCCAGCCTGGGGTGGGGCGGGGCGCCTCTCTTGGCTTCCTCTTCGAGGCTGGTTCTGCTGGATGCCTGGTGCCCACCCTTCCTTGGGTCAGTGTCAGGGACCTGGGGAAGCCCTTCGAGGGCCAGGCCAATGACCTCAGGTATCTGCTGAGATCAGGCAGCAAGGCCCACCACTCGGGTTTGGCTCCTCTGATCTGACCTGCCATGTCACCCCTAAGTCCTGCCCTCTGCCCATCATTATGATCCCATGCTAAAGGACCCGGGACTCTTCCATCCTGGCAGGGACCCCTTGGCCCACACTCGCCTCTCTTTAAGGGTTAACCCACCATCTACTTCCTCATATGCCTTTCCTCTCTAGACCCAAAGACCACTGTGCTGAGAGATGAGGCCTAGAGAAGGAGGTCAAGGTCAAGATCAGGGTTGCCATAGTCGGGCCCACAGCTAGGGCTGTTGCAGACCCTGTCCTGCTGTCTGGAGCCCATTAATTGCCTCATGGGCTCTGGAGCTCCCCTTTTCATGCCTCCCCCAAACCCAAAACCTTGCTAACACCAGAGCATCAGAAACTACACAGGATAACACAGTCCCCCGCAGCCGAGACTGTAGACCCCTCCAGCCCGCCCCAGACCCCAGAGCCCTCCCCACCCCAGCTCACTGCCCATACCCCCACTTTGCTCCACCCCTCCTCTGAGCTCCAGGCCCTTTCTGAGCCCAGAGGCCCAGAGCCTGGGCAGTCACCAAGAAGGAGTGGGAGCTTGACTCAGCAAAGGCCCCCCACCCAAGCTGGACCACCAGCACCAAACTCTCGCACACACCTCTCCAGTGCCCATTTATTATTCTCCTTGCCAAAACGTGATCCATTATCACCGCGTGCGCCTGGCAAAATGTATCATTACCTGTACCCTCGGCACTTCCCAGATCAATCCACTTCTTAAATGTAGTAATAGAGAAGAGGATTAGGTACTAGAAAACTCATTATGAAAATGGCGTACTCAAATTCTTTAAAGGTGATATTTCATAAAATATACCCGGCCTGCCGCGTGCCTCAATCATTCTTTTTAATAGCTCCGTAGCAGCCAGAAAATAAAGTATTCATGAAGATTGAAGAAGATGATCCCATGAACTTCAATTTAATTGGTGCAAATTAAAACAATCCATCTTTCCGTGCTGTCCGTCCATCTCCAATCATCCCCACGCCGCTCGGCCGGCACCCTGATTACAATTATCTTTTAATAGGAAAACTTGTCAGTTTTTGTGTGATTTACATAAGCTTGCGCAAACTTATGGGGATCAGATAGGGCCTTGGTGTGCGATTTCCTGTCCCCGGCTCCCTGGCTCCCCGGCTCCCCGGGAAGGCCAGACGAGGGGGGTCTGGGAGGCGGGGTCTGGACAGAGTGGGGGAGGGGCCGGGGTGGGTTTGCGGCATCCCTGAGTTTGCAATACCCATCAGACATGGGGCTACGGGAGACATCCGTGTGCTGCACATCTGGCCCCCAGCCCCTGGTTGCAAGCTTCCTCTGAGGTCACAGCAGCTGGACATGGAACCACAGGGGCTTCTTCCTGGAGGTCATGGTCGCTCTCAAGGCCATGAATACAACTTGACCTCCCGTTTGAGAAACCCTATGCTCTGGTGAGCTCTCTCCACTCTCTTTTCCCCACCATTTACTCCCCACCCTCAAATGACACATGCTTCATATTGTCACCAAAGCCTCCTTGAAGAGCCTGTGGGGATAGACAGAGGAGCTCTTCTGGAGTTGAGAAGCCAGGAAAGAAAGCCACTGATGGACTGAGCATAACAAGAGAGACTCAAACAGGGAAGAAAGGTACCTGGGTCCTCCAAGGAGTACGGGACACGGAAGATGTGGCTTTTAACTAAACAGAAACCAGCCCTCGGAGACCCAAGCCAGGTACTGCCACCAGTAAGCTAATGCCACTTCAAACTCTATCAATAGAGATATGATGGCTAGAAAGAGGGAGGTGATCATTCCACTCGCATCTGTGCTGTTTGAACCACCTTTGACATGTTCATGACTCCACCATTCATTCGTTCAATAAACACTTATTGAGTTTCTGCTATGTGTCAGGTGCTGGAGGATCCAGCAGCAAACAAGGCCGGCCCAGCTCCCACTTCACAGGCTTTATAAACCAGCAACAAAGACGGACAAGCCAACAAGCGGGGTGCGTTTAGCCTGATAAAAGCTACCGTGGGGGAAATTCAGGAGCCTAGAAGAGGGCACCCCAATCAAAACTGAGGGTCAGAGGAAGGATCCCAGAGCTACGGATGCCGGACTTGAGACCTTAAGGTCAAAGAGGAGTCAGGGGATAAAGGAGAAGGAAGGGAGGAGAGCATGTTCCCGCCAGAGGACCCGTCATGGGCAAAAGCCTCAGGCAAGAAAACATGCAACGTTAACACATAGATCATCTGACAGAGCACAGAGGAGGAGCCTGAGTGAACATGGCAGGAAGGCAGTCCTAAATGCTCACATCCCACGAGAGTTGTCTGCTTACCCTTTTTAAATCTGTACATGAATTCTTAATTACACAGACACTATACGAACACAGTCTTTTACTTATTTTTTTTTTATATCCGCACATTTCACTGCCCCCGCCCCCCGCCAAAATGTAAACATGGGGCTCCTGGGTGGCTCAGTCTGTTAAGTATCCGACTTGATCTCAGCCCAGGTCTCAATCTCAGGGTCTTTTTTGGGGGTTGAGATTTTATATATTTGCTCGAGAAAGAGAGAGAGAGAAAATGAGCACTAGCAGGGGGGGCAGCAGGCTCCTGGCTGAGCAGGGAGCCCGACATAGGGCTCAATCTCAGACCTCCAGGATCAAGACCCAAGCCAAAGACAGACGCTTAACCAGTTGAGCCACCCAGATATCCCACCATCTCAGGGTCTTGATTTCGAGCCCCACGTTGGGCTCCACACCGGTTGTGGAGCCTACTTTAAAAATAAAATTTTTTTAGGGATGCCTGAGTGGCTGAGCCAGTTAAGTGTCTGCCTTCAGCCCAGGTTGTGATCTCAGGGTCCTGTGTCAGGCTTCCTGCTCAGTGGGGAGCCTGCTTCTCCCTCTGCCCCTCCCCCACCCACTTAAGCACACACACTCGCGCGTGCATACACACTTTCTCTCAAATGAATAAAATCTCTAAAACCAAAAAAAAAATTTTTTTTTCATGTAAACATCAGAGTGAAAGTCCCGCTAGACCACCCCCGCCCTCCTCCTTGTCACTCTCTGGCAGTAACACTTAACCAGCCTGGAGCTTGTCCTTCTTGGTTCTTCTCAGTTCCTTCCCGCGCATATGGATCCGAGGAAATACACAGGTGCTTCTGGTCTCGCTTCTTATAAAGATGGTCTTGCACTAGCCACGCTTTTCTGAAATTTGCTTCTTCAACTTGGCCATGCCTGTTACTGTCCCCATCACCCTCTTGAGGGGACTGTCCTACAGATCTGGCAGGTGGGCCTGCCCTGGGCAGGTTCCGGACTATCTGGGCGGCTGCGGGATGACCCGTGGTGGATGGAAGCAGGACGCTCTGCTGTCTCAGGCAAGTCCCTTCCTGTCGCAGAGCCTCATCCTTGTCCTTAACATGGAGAACGAAGCAGCCTGCCCCCGGGTACACTGTGACCACTATGCTGCAGCTCACAGAGGGGTTGGCTCCGGCGTTGGTTCATAGAAGTTTCTCTGTCCGTGGACAGGGACAGCGATGTCCATGTCATCCAAGACCAGGCCCATCTGAGCATCCCCGACAAAACCCCAGCCCACAGGCATTGCCCTCTGGGAGACAGACCCTGTCCTTCCCTGGCCCTGCCTGTGGTCAGCAGCGAGAGTGGGAGCAGCTGCTACGTGTCTGATCCTACAGGGTCCTTTCCCCTTTTCTTTTCTCACTCACAAAAAGAAGGCTTTTTCCTTCTCACTCCCAGGCTTATCCACCGTTCCGCAAAGCATAACACCACGTTGTGCTGGCTGGGACCAGAAAAGCTCCTAAGCACAGCCACAACAGTGCCTAATCCAGCTCTCCCCCATGACCTTGGCCCCCATGGCCTGGGTGTGCTGAGCTGGAGTTGGAGGCTAGGCCCTCCCTTTCCTCTGAGCAACTGTATTTTAGGGGCTTGGTCATCCTGCTCAGCCTCTGAGCCTCGATGGATCTCTCTGAGAGGTCTTCCCACCTGAGACTCGTGGGGAACAGAGGCTGGGATCTTGGTACCTTCTTACCCGTAAGGTCTTGGGTTCTGCGTGTTGGTGGTGCAGGGTGAAGACCTTGGACCCAGAATGGAAATGGCTAATACACTAAGCACTGAGGTCGTAGCAGGCAACTTTCTAAGCACTTTAAAGCCATGAATGAATCGAATTCTCCCTACAACACTAGGAGCGGTCATCGTCTTCTTTGCCCGCCCCCCTCCCGATTTCACTGAGAAGAAACTCTGAAAGGGGAAGTGACTTACCCAAAGTCACATGTCTTGGGTAAGTGGCCCAGTCAGGACTTGAACTCCAGGAGTCCTAGAGTTGCAATTCCTTTCCAATGTGTTGTGCTATGTCCAGAAGCTCACATTGTCTCCCCCAACCTGTCCTACAGTCAAAAGGACTCCCTCTCGGACCTTTCCTGGGTGAAGTAGATGACTGGCGGCTTCCACCTCTAGACCAAGGGGCAGGAGACCTGACTTTTACAGACTGTCTTCAGAGGTCCCAGATGTTTGTTGCCTTAAGAAAAACCCACAGGGGCACCTGGGTGGCTCAGTGGGTTGAAGCCTCTGCCTTCGGCTCGGGTCATGATCCCAGGATCCTGGGATCGAGCCCCGCATCGGGCTCCCTGCAGGGAGCCTGCTTCCCCCCCTCTCTCTGTCTGCCTCTCTGCCTACTTGTAATCTCCATCTGTCAAATAAATAAAATCTTAAAGAAAAAAAAAAAAAAAAGAAAAACCCGCAGACATTTCCCAGTCCACACACCAGCAACCAAGAAGCATATTCACACATCTGGGGTTTCAGGGTCCAGACCATCTTTTTCTCATTTGAGAGGGAAAAGAGCAGGGAGAGAGGAGCCCTCACCCTGGGCCCCAGAAGAGGGTGGGGGTAATGCAGTAACCCTGTCCACATCCCCTTCACTGGGCTGGATACATACTGTCCCCCTGCCAAGAACATACTATTCACTACTAAAAACAGCTCATGCTGCCCCTTTCTCCGGAGAACTGTCCTCCGCTGAAAGCTTATATTCCCTCACCCCAGGGAGTGACCACATGCCATGGGAGTTCAAAAGATTGGACCCCTTGCCTCAAGGAGGGGCCACATCTGTGGAACAGTTCACACTCAGGACCTTCTATGGAAGCAGAAGGAGGCTAGACTCAGCCAAGACCACACCCCTGTTCTGCCCCTCACCTGTCCATCCTCTTCCCCTACTTCCTTCCTCCAGAGCTCTCCCTCCAGGAACCCTGGGACCTTGAATCCGTGGCTCAGTTTTGGCTTTTATGGAACCCAACCTAAGACATAGCGGAGAAGTGCTCGGAGGCGGACGTCAAGCATGGGACTCGTGAGTCCTATCTCTTGCCAGCTGCTTGGCGATGAGGATACCATTGTTGTTGGTGCACGGAGAATGGACAGTCCCTGGCACGCTGTATGTGTGGTCTCCACGGTCTCCAGTCCCGAGCTAGGACAGGATACAGGGGACAGTGGACGTCCTGGCTTGCACAACAACTCCGCTGTTTGGGGGTGGGGGGGATTGTAATCATAAGGATGATAGAACTGGGCGGTTATTGCTAAAGGCCCCAGGGCTCTAAAGAGAGAAAAGCTCAAAGCAATTGGCCACCGATTCAAAGTGAATGTGAAACTAGAACATCTTCTTGGCAGAGAAGCCATCATCTCCTGTAGCTGGAGGGCAGGTGGAGCTGAAGACAACATTCAGGACCTAATCAAGAGCCACTGAACATCAAGGTCCAATTATCCAATGTCAAAGTCAGGTCCTTACAGGGAAGGAGTGGGACGAGCAACTTGGAATGGGGTTATCTGGGTAAATGCCTTTGAGAATCTTGAATCTCTGATTCCTTTGAACGTGTAGGTCTGCAGAAGAGGGCCACATCCTTTGTGAAGGGAGAACGCACCCACCCACCATTGCTTGAAAACTCTGCAGAAGTTTTATATGGGGCCAATGTCCTAGAAGATATCTGAGGGAGAGGAGGGCCTGGAGGGCCATAGAAGCTGGCTAATATGCACAGGCAAGAGCCAGGAACTCATTCCAGGGCTGGATCAAAGCAGGCGGAGTTGAAAGCTGTCTGGGGGGAACGTTTGTCTACATGAGACACTCCCCCACCACTCAGGGTTTGCTATCCTGGCAAGGGCCCCCAGACCTGTTGGGATGGTTCTCGGGAGCTTGAACAAAGTAAAGGGTGTCACTAAACAAAGATGCCAGAACTTCCATGGCTGACTTGAGGGTGGGGTCAAAGGTCAAAGCCAGGGTGGTTGGTTGGCGGCGATGTCACAGAACTGGGCTCCTTGATGGGGATTCTTTAATAGGAGGAGGCAGGTGGCAGGCCTTGACCTCTGGAGGCCAAGTGGACTCAGTTGCCCTAGTGGGCACCAAGGTCACAGTGACAGCCACCTGGTCCCAGTGTCCCTAGGGTCAGGATAAATGAATAGCTAACAAGGTGTTCCTTTCTCTAAATATTCAAAACAGATTAGGAAAGAATGGGAAATCATAATCCCTTGAGCGGTTTCCAGACCCAGAACCTGGAGGAGAGGCTGGTCCCCAGGAGGAAGGATCCTGCAAACCACAGCCAGAGTTTAGAGCATCAATGCTCCACTCGCCCCCAAAGGACCTACAGCCATTTCCTCAAGAGGCTGGAAAGTAACTGTGGAAAAGGGGGTGCTCAGGGCTGGTGGACATAGAACCCACGGTGACATTTGTACCCAGGATCCTAAGGAGCCAGCATGGTCTCCCTGCTAAAGGAGGGACACATTGGCGGTAGGTCAGAAACAGGAACCTGGCCCAGGCCGCCTCATAGTGGGCCCCCTGTGCTCACAGGTCACTCCAGGGTCACCGTACCAGTCCTCAAATGTGTCCTTGGAAAGGCCATATCTAGCACCTGGCAGAAGCCTCACACTGGCCACCTTGATCTGTACCGTAAGAGCTGGTAGAGTAGAAAAGACCAAGTAGAAACCCCTGCAGCTCCACACCTCCTCCCCTCTGCAAAGATAAAGAATAAAAAATAATCCTATCCCAGGGAAAAGGCAAGAAGATCGGTGCCACTTCAAAGACGTAAAAGGTGAAAGGCCATGGTCATTGTCAAATTCCTATTTAATCCACTGGTCTGGGGAAGAGGCATTGTGGATGGACTGACAGGAACGGGCCCCAAGTGTGGGAATCTCTGCGTCCCACGTGCAGGCCACCAGAGGACCCTTGCTGCAGGAGAGACACTGGACAAGGACATGGCCAGGATGACCCAGCCGGCAGCCGTCAGGGGGTCTCCGGCCTCAGCGCCCCCCAAACCTGTGCAATGGCCTCATGAATGGAGTCGCCACCATGGCAAGGATGGGGGCTCTGCGTGGACCCCAGAGCACAGACTCCCCCCACCAAGGCCTACCTAACTGCTGCCACTGCCAAGTGCCAGGACTGCCAGGGACAAAGACAGACACAGAGTCCCCAACCTGTGGGATACCAACCCTCGATGTGGCCCACTGATGGCATCAGACCATCCTGATGAGGTCAGTAAAGCCTCCTGACGGGGCTGACCCGGGTCTCAGGAGCGACTTTCACGTTTCTGCCCGCGAGGCGACAGCCGGCCCCACCATCTGAGGCCCCGCAGAGCATCTGGATCCGCTGTCACGGGACCATGGCCTCAGAGCAAGGGGCCTGCTCAATGGCAATGGAAGTGAACTGTGCATCATTGGCCATGGGACCCACGGGTCCTGCCAGATACCATGCCTTCCAGAAGCTGGGAGGGTAACAGAGCCGTGGGCTAGAGGGCAGCCAACAAGGTGTTCCAAGGAATCGTGCAGAACCTGGTGGCCCTACAAATAGGCAGGTCTCACTGCGCCGCCATCTTGGGCAAGCCCCCTGTGAGGACGAACACAGTCCTTCAGGATGCTGCCTATGCCTTCAACCAAGAACCATTATCTGGTGCAGTGTCTCCAACAAGCAGGCTACCTGGGTCTGGAAACCAGAAGGTGGTAGCAGCCAGCTCACCATCACCGCCAGCCGCCTGGCCGTGGCCTTCGCTGGGCTCCATGGCACCAGAGGCCGGGCTGAGTCCATTCACTGCTGTGAGTCTCTATTTCTCCACCTACGACATGGGAGTGACTAAGCTGTCACCCTGTGGGGATTGAGACGTGTGTCATTCTCGCACCCAATGGCAACTACTCTCAGCTGCATCCCTGAGTCGTTCCAGGAAGAGGGTCAAGGTCAAGACAGGGGGTGGGGAGGTCTTCCAGGTGCTAGCCCTATTTCTGGTATCTTCCTCGCGGCATCATCAGGAAGTACGTTTACTTGCCCACCTCGACCTCACGCTGCACACCAAGGTGACTTTCATTCCCAGGGAGAAGAAGATCGACTTCTCCTCCCCCAAAGTCTTCATTTATCCAGAAAGATGTTTTGGGTCCCAATCCCCAAATTCTCATCTCAGAGCCAGGCTCTGAGAAGCCAGGGGACCCCAAAGTCATATCCCCCTTCCCAGCTTGGGAAAGCTTTTCCTTCCTGTGCCTCCATTTTATTACCAGCAAAAGATTTCGCTAGCACTGCCAACAACTGATATTCAGAAATAAGTATGTAAATCCTTTGTAAATGTATGCTAATTACTTATTTTTAATTATAATGTAAATAAGTAATTACTGAATAATTTTAAAGTATTTACGTGGGGGTGTGTGATTTAGACACTAACTTGTTATAAGATATAAAAACTATAAATTATACAGTAATTATGGCCCAATTTACATGCTAAGGCCAAACACAATTACGTAGCAAGAAAAATATAAACAATCAGGTAATTCCACAGTAGTTACTGTGTAATAACCAAGCTGTTTTCTTCCCCCAGTTGACGAAGTGGGTCTGTGCATTCACTCTAGGATCAGGGAGGCAAAGGGGAGAGTGTTTTCAGGAAGTTGAAATCGCCTTGAAGAAAAGAAATTAATCACAAAATAAGAAAAAAGACACAAGCAAAGCTATTAGAATCTCCCAGGGGTTCAGAGAAAGGCCAAGCCACAGAAGGGGGGCTCCAGCTGGAGTGGCCCCCCACAGTCCCCTCCTACCCCATCTGCAGCAGGCCCCCTTCACACACTATAACCCAGGTGAGGGAGATTTCCCCAAACCCCCACCTCCAGACCTCCACACTCCTGTGCCCTCAGCCTTAATCTTCTCAAACTTTCTTGCCTGGGTAACTCCATCTCACCCTTCAAGTCTTACCTACAATGCCTCTTCCTCCAGGAAGCCTTCCCTGACCATCCCTACCCTCCCCCCCCCCAAGATTTAGCCAGGGGCCCCCTCCTGGGTTCCCACAGCCCCTCAGCCTCCCTCATCATAGCTGACCACTATTTTGAGATGGCCTATTTGATGGCAAGCGCTGCCTCCCCCATCAGACTAGGATCCCCAAGAGATCAGACCTCAGGCCTGCCTTGTTGCTGGGTCCCAAGTTAAAGGCACTTGGACTTGAGAACAAAGAGTTTGGTATCAGCAAGATCTGAGTTCAAGCCCAGTGCAGACACTCTCCAGGATCCTTCAAGAATTATCTCAAAACCTGGACCTCACCTTCAGGAGGGAAGTGATAGGTTTACAAGAGCCCTGGGTTCTGGGTCCTCATGCTGCCCTCCACTGGAATAGCCCTTTGAATGAGGTATCATTCTCCTCACTTTGCAGACAAGACAACTGAGGCTGAGAGGCCAAGTAACTACACAGAGGAGGGCTGTGAAATCAGGCTTCCTCCAGTCCCAACCTGGAGCTCCAAAGCCCTCTCCTCCTCTGACTCGGGGCTCATGGATTCTGGCTCCTCGGGGCATCATCGGGTCCCTGAAGAGGACAGAGGCAATGACAGGCATCTGTGCAAGCAGAGAGGCTTCAGTCCCGGGGGTGGAGCAGCACCAGGAGACGGGTGCCTCCCGCTCCTCCCCACTTCTGCTGAGAAGCGGGGGGCGCAGGACTATTGCCTGGGAGCCCCTAAGACAGTGGTTCTTTAAGCCCTTGTGAGTCTCCTGGGTCGGAATCTCCTGGAGGCTTTATTGAAATGAAAATTCCTAGACCACTGGAATGGACAGCCGTGGGGAGGTAGAGCCCAGAACATTCCTTTTAGCCCACCACCCACCCTCTGAAGTCTGAGAGCCACCGCCGGAGGGGAAGGCATGACCTGAATGCCTCTCTAAACCTGTCCCCTCGCCCAGGAAAGGGGCCTCTCTAATTCACCAACGGGTTGTGTCCAAGAAATTAGATGATGGGATGTGAAGCCCCACGGAGCTGGGCCAGCAGCAGGAGGGACCCGTGGGACCAGTGTTCTATCCACTCAATACCTCGGGTGCACCAGGACAGGCCCTCTCACCGGAGTCAAGGCCAGCAAAAGGGGCAGGGGCTGTGCCTGGTCCCTAGGGGGACACTGGCCCCCCTCCCTGGGCTCTGGGGTGCTAGGCCAGCTGGTGGCACTCTTCCTGCACTGTGTGGGGCCCAGCATCGTCACCCCTGGGAGGTCCCCACGGCCACTCCACCCCCCAGCAGCTGTCACACAATTTAGAGCCAGGGAGATGCAGGAATCCATATATAGATTCCGGGCGTGTCTTTTCCTACTGCCCCTGAGGCACTGCTGTTCATGAAGCATGGTCATTAGTGAGGATTTAGGGGAGCACGAGTGGGGCCTGGGGGACGGGGGCCCTGCAGACCAGGCGTGGGCCACCAGTTCCACAGGAGAAGAGGTCATCTTGGCCATCCCCCTGCCTCCAAACCAGGAGGCTGAACACTCAGAAAGTCACACAGGAAGGCCTTCTTCTCCAACCACGAGCATAACCACCCAGCTACTGTTTACAAGCAAGTGGGACTTGAAGCCAGGGAAGGGCCTGCTCTCACCCATCTGTGCAAGGAGGCAGGCACAGAGAGGGTCAGAGAGGTCAGAAGGTCACACAGCCCCAGCGCATGGGCTTTAGTCCAGTCTGACTCTAGGGCTCTGCTTTAAGCAGCCCGTTCATGTCTCCCACACCCCAGCTGGAAAGGAACTCAGCCAGTGGTGGCCAACTCTTTCCGATGTGGTCAAAGCCAGATCCAGGGAGATTGAAGTTTCCATCCCTCCAGCACTGCGACCCCCTCGTGGAGCTACTTCACAGCCCAGAAAATTCCCCAGTCCCCTGGGTAATATTTTTTATGGCCATTGCCGGGTGCTATTCATTTTATTACACTTTTGCCTGTGATTTTTGTTGTTGGCGCATAAGCAATGTGGTCAATTCCGTTTTACGTGCCCCGGCGTCTCAGATTCATCGCCAGCCAGCGTGGCGCTGAGTGGTTACATGGGAAAGTGTTTGGCTAATAAAATGCATAAAGCAGAGATAGGAAAATCAATGCCTTTGTTAATAACACTTTACCATCTTTCACGCAGTCTGTCAGGCCGGGCTGCCTGCTGGAGCTGGCGCCAGAGGCCCCACGTGGAGCGTCTGCCCCTACGGTGGGGGCCAGATGGCCCTGGGGATTGGTGCCCTTTGCCCCTTGCCCTCCTGCAGCAGGAGCCAATCTGAAAACCCTGGCAGGTGCCCTCCCTGAGCCTGAGCTGGAGGCAGAGTCTAGGGAAGGGTCATTCTGGGTTCTTGGGCCCATGTCTGCACCGCACTGCCCCTCACCTTTCCCATCTACAGAATGGGGACAACACTAGTCCCTCCCTCCAAGGGCTTCTGTGAGGATGCAGGGAGAGTGCCCATGTGACCCGCCTGGCACAGCACATGGCTTGTCAGGGTGGGGTTCAAGGACACAGCTGTCCCCTGCTTCAGGCTATAGCTACCCTGGCCCTCGGGGGTGCCCTTCCATCCCCAGCCCCCAGGGTGAGGGAGCCCTCTCCCAGGACGGAGCCATTAAATGAGACCAGGGTTCTAAGATGCTGGCACCACCCCCACTCAGACCCAAGAATGCAGCTGCCCTCTGTGTCCCCTTATTCTCGACCAAATTTTACCTTGATTCTCACTATCACTCAGCTTTCTGTCTGGGCACCCCTGGGGATCCACCCCAACCACTGGCTTCAAGGCAAGAGTGGCCAAAATGAGGGGCAAAGCCCCAGTCCTAGTGCAGGGCATAGTCCCCCACCCCGGGCATTGAGCCACAGCAGCTGGAGAATTTCACGTCCTTCTCAGCCTGCTGCCTCACCCCAGTCTCCGGGCCTCTAGGCCCCAGTTTCCACCTCTCCCAAATGCCAAAATGCAAACCTTTCTCCTAGGGGGTTGAGGATTGCAGGAGATCACGTGTGTAAAGCCAGAGCCTCTCCTGTGGCTCCTGGGGGGCCTGGGAGACCCTGAGGGTATGCGCACAGCCCAGGAAGAGGGAGCATCCAGAGGGCAGGAAAGGACAGTCCAGGCTGAGGGCTTGGCTCTGGTGACCATGGCACAGAGAGGAAGAACCAGCTCATTTTGGCTCAATCACTGAGTGCTTGTTGGAGGTAATGGGAGGCGCTTCCCCTCCTAAGCCTCAGTTTCTCTCTCTCTAAAATGGACACCATGCTCCTCTAGGTTGCTACTGGGGCGGGTTAAATAAAATGCTTTATGAACATCTCAGCAGGGCGCCTCACACAGAAGACTTTGAAGGCCCTGAGTGCTGGAGTAAGGAGCTGAGCCACCATCTGGGAGGTGAAGGGGGGCTTTGGAAGGAGCCTGGATTCTGCGGGGGGCCAGCTTCCTCAGGCCCGGGGCATCCTTCTCTCCCCAGCAACCCCCAAGCCAGTGGGGGAGGCAGAGATCCCACCGTGGGGATAAATGGGGTGCCATGTCCCTGTCAGAAGCCCCCTCCCCAGCCAACCTATCCCTCCAGCTGGCTCTGGTGCCCCTCCTCCCTCACCTTCCTCCCCCAGCCCCAGGGAGGGAGTACAAACACAGAGCTTAATCTCCGGGCCTCCCAGCACACCCAGGCCTGACACGAGGCTTGGCAAATATTGGACTTTATTAATTTAATTTAATTAAACTTTATTAACCTTTATTAAAAATAAACCCTCATTAAAATTCTCATTCCCATCTCTGGCAAAGGCAGGGACAGGGCACTGCCTCCTCTCCAGGCTTGTTAAATGTCACCTGAGGAGAGGCAGAGGCCTCTGGGGCCAGAATCTGGCACATGGAGCAGGGACTGGAAAGAGAGGGATCTGGGGAGGGGGGTGTGTGCGTGCACATCCATGCACATGCATGCACACACATGAGGGGATGCTGGCAGCTGAGAGCCCAAGGTGGCTGGGGGCAGGGTGGGCAATGTGGAAGATCAGCCCCGACCTGGGAGGTCCAGCCAAGAAGGAGAAAGAACCTGAGTGCCCAGGTTGCCCTCAGGATCCAATTTCCCCAACAGGGGCAGATTTGGGAAGACTTGGGTGGCGGGCTTCACACTATGCAGTAGCTGGGTCCCTAAGCAGATCGGGGAGGAAGATGTTTTGTTTCTATCATACTGTTATTTTTCTTAACAGCCACACTTGCTCCTTTTAGAAAATCTGGAAAAACCAGAACAGCACCAGAGAACATAGAATTCTCGACGAAGCCTGATGAATGCTTGTCCCTCAGAGCTGGGTGGCCATACTGATCACCTGGGCTGGGACATTTTGAAGGGGGAGAGCACTACCCAGAGCTCTGCGTACATTGCGCTCACAAACGGGCCGTCTCCAGCGAGCAGGGACAGCTTTCCACCACGCAGAGCAACGCTGAGAAGCTGAAACCCATTTCAACACACACGAGAGCTTAGTCCCCTGTATGGGGCCCCCATTCTCCAATGCCCAGCCAGAGCCTGGCACCTGGGCTCATTGAGAGCTGGGAGTCCGTGGAGACCTACTATGTGCTGGGCCCTGTCCTGTTTCACCTATGCCCCTGCAGCCTGGGGGAGGTGAGTAATACTGTGCCTATTGTACAGAGGAGAAAACTGAGGCTTGGGATAGGACAGGTTCTGATCCGTCAACACCTCCCTCATTGGGGGTCTAGGTTCAGACCCTGGCACCCTGCTCATGGTTTGGGGACTTTGGACAAGTTCATTCACTCATTCAGGGGACACTCCTTGCAGGTGTGGCGTTGGGATATGATGGCAACACTCACAACCGGGCCCTTGCAGCCTCGCAGGTTAGTGAGGGAGATAAAAATACTAATAACAGACACAATACTGCAAATCGTGCTCAGTGCCATGAGAGGAAAGAAGGGACAGGCACAGGAGACCTCCTGAGGAGTCAGGGGTGACACTGGCATGGAGATCTGAGCCTGTGCAAGGGTGAGGCAGGGGCATAGGGGACAAGCCAGCCTGTGGGAGGCGTGAGGGCAGGCTGCTGGGAGAGCTCAGGGAGGCTCCGGGGAGGTCACTGCAGGGAGGGGTTTGGTTTCACCTTGTACACTGTATAAATCCAAGGAGGGAGACAAAGGCTTTGGGGACCGCAGCTGGGGACAGGGGGAGGGAGTGCCAGAGCTTCTACCAGGGAGGGGGAGAAGGGACCACAGTCAACAACCTTGGAGATGCTTTAGAAGACTGGTCAGACGACCTGGTCATTCATTCATTCCTCCATTCATGCCTTCCCTCGCTCACCCAGCAAGTTCACCACCAGGCACCAGGACAGATCATGACGCAGAACACCACAGTCCCAGAGAATAGTGAAGAGAGACGGGTTGAGGGGGGGGGGCACTCCCTCAAGCAGAGGGGAGGACATGGCTTCTCTGAAGGAGAGACAGAGGCTCTAGAAAAATCCTGCTGGTCCAAAGGCCCAAGGTGGCTCCTGTGGGGGCACCATACAGATCCCCTCAGGACCCCGGTGCCCCCAGACCAGAGCCGCACTCCGTGAACGACATGCCCATGCCGCAGTCCTCACTGCTACCCTGCCATGGAAGCCAGGCCCTCAAACCTGGGCTAGGACTCGTGGTGAAAAATAAAAATGTTTAAAGATTTTGTCAACAGAGAGAAAACACAGGCCTGTGTGGCAGACAGCGCTCTGTAGAGCCCAGTGTGATGGACATCTCACGTGTGGGCTGCGTGTGGGGTCGGGGTCAGAGTCCACAAGCCCCTGACAGAGAGAAGAGAGCCCAGGGATGGAGGAGGCTGCAGTCTAGGCCCCCAACACACACTCATTCCCCATGGGGCACTTGGCCTGCCCTCCTCTGACATCCTTCGACTGGTCCTCAGCACCCCGTGCCTCCTGGCATCCCCAGCTCTGGGAGCCTCCATCTTCCAGACAAGAGAGCCCAAGGGCCCCCAGAACCATCTGCGTGGGTCCAGGCAGGGCAGCTCCAGTCTCCTCTCCACCATCTCAGACAGGCCCCTCTGGGGACACATACCCAAGCCCCTGACACCGGTTCCCAGAGAAGGCAGGATGCCCCGGTGGTGCCCAGCAAGGCCAGGATGGCGGCAGCAGCCCCCCTGCACCTGTCTTCCTCTCGGACGCTGGCCTCCAGGGTTCTCCCTCTGCTGCCTTCTCCCTATGTCCAAGCTTCTCTCTGCTTCTCCAAGCTCACCAGCTGAACGTGGCTTCTCACCGTTGCCAAGCGTCAACAGCCTCAATGCACCAACCAGCAGAGACCGCCTGGCCGAAGTCCCCGGGCCAAATTCCCAAGAGAGAACCAGATTGGCCCAGGCGGGATTAGTGGCCCCGCCGTGGTCCAATCAGCTAAGGCAAGGGGCGGGGTCACACAGAACAGACCAGGTGGGCAGGACCCACTCCAGGGGAGGCGAGGATGGTTTTCAGAGGGGCTCGTGGGAGCTCATGATTCATGCGCCCCTATTTCCACAATTCCTTGTGTTCCTCAGGTACACACGTGGGCCCGAGGCAAGATCCCTCTGGGGCAGCAGGCGGTGGCCCAGCCAGGCACACGCGGAGACAGAGGCAGGTATCCGGGCCACTACCATGGACCTGAGCATCTCTGCCCAGGCCAGCGCAGGAGAACAGCCAGCGCACGTAAGTGCATAGCTCCCAGGGGAGAGCTCTAGCTCCCTGCCACCTTTCTCTCTGGAGGGAAATGTCCTACTTCGGGGGCCGACCGCCTTCTCTAGCTCCTGCAGGAGCAGAGGGGAGGTACAGGCTGTGCCTTCTACCCCTCTCAGGCCCGTTTCCTCATTTGCCTCTGACAACACTGGCTCTCAGAGCTGGGGTCGGGATGGGGGCCATGAGGCAGCACCCTCGCTGTGCGCCCCTTTCCCAGGTGAGAAACAGACCTGGCCATGCTTGCGGAGGCTTCTGGGCCAGGAGGAGAGCGGGAGGTCAGAACGGCTTTCTGCCAGGGACCCCCTTAAGAACCCGGCTCTCAGAGGGCCAGGCTCTAGTATCTCCCCACAACCCTGGCTGCGATATAAAATAGGTCATTGGCGTAATCCTGGCCAAATTGGCCTTTGGAAGATCCGCTAGGCCACGCTCCCCGGGCCTAATTATCCCATATTTGGTCAATAAGCCATTAACAGGGCGCCTTGGATGTTAATAACCATTTCATGAAAAAGTCGGCATAATTTATGAGATCAACACTGGTTAGCAAAATTAATAAATATTTCATTCGGTGAGATTTATCCCGGCGCGCTCCCGACAGGTGGACCGAGGGCCCTCAGGCAGCCCCGGGGAGCAGGCAGTCGGGGGAGAGGAAAGCCCAGCTCTCACTTGGGCCAATAAACATTTACCTCAAATCCTGTTGCCATAAATCCGAAGGCTGGATGAGGGAGTCCAGTAAAACCTGACTTAACATTATGTTCTGGCCATTAACAATATTTATATAGATGTCACTTCAGGGAGGGTTAGAGACGCCGGGCAGGACCCAGAGGCCGTGACGGGAGCCAGCTCCAGATGCTCTGGGAAGGTTTGTGCCCAGGGAGGTCTAGGGCAGTGGGGAGAGACCTCAGATTGGCCCTCCGACCCCCCTGGGGTTGGCAACTGCCGTCTGTGCAACCGAGGGGAGGGCAGGTTTCCCCACCTTTCAAAGCCTCGGTTTCCTTATCTGTAAAATGGGAGTGTTAACAATAGCCATGGGAGATCAAGTCACAGCAGAAAGTCAGCCCCGGGCACATAGTAAAGCACTCACTAAATAATAGCACGGCTCAAATAATCATCAGTAGAAGAGGCAACCAGAGGACGCGGCCCCCTGCTCCAAGAGAATGAAGCTCTGTTTGGTGCACTCAGCCTTGTTCATCGAGAATCGAACCCCTACCAGATGCTGCACACACATTATCTCTAATCCCACAGCGATCCCGAAGGGGGAGCGCAGTTGACAGCCCTATCTTCCAGAAGGGGAAACTGAGGCTCAGAAAAGCAAAGTGACTTACCCAGGGGCAGCCAGTAGGAAGCGTAGAAGCTGGATGCAAACCGGGTCTGTGGTTCCAAGCCTCCCTCTCGTACCACTCTGTCCCCCAGCTTAGCAGGGCCCCAGCAGTTATGGGTCCCCCACTGGGCCCTGGGTGAGCCCTCGGGGAGATGCACCTCCACCCCCCAGCCCGTGGTGGTCTCTGCCCTCCACCAGCCAGCCTGGAGCCCTGGGCAAACACACTGAGCCCAGGCGGATGCCAGAGCCTGTTGTGGTTAAAGAACCTTCCAGGAGAACCAATTAGTTTTCCACGGGGAACTTTCCACCAGGCATTGATTTTCACTCTCCCCACCTGGGGTGGATTTGATTTGCGAGGAGCAATTGTGTGAAATAAAAGCGCTGAATGTGACAGGCTCATCTGCTGTCGGGACCGGGGCTGGAACAGAGGGGGGGCGCAAGGTCCAGGCGGGGGGATGGGAGGGTGGAGGGGAAGTCCCTCTGCCACCTGGCACAGAATGGCCCTGCCACATGTGTGGCGGAGATGCAGCAGCACTGAGATAAAGCCTGAACTCCTTGGGCTTCCCCAAAGGTGTGTGGCAGTAGATTCCACCCCCCCACCCCTTCCCCTGCCCCTTACCTGCATGGTTCTGAGGTGTGGGGTGGGGGGCAGGGCATGGCAGGGCTGGACCCTCCAGTAGTTCTTTCAGCATCCTCATTCCCACTCACTTGTCTTCACAGAGCTCTGCCCTGACCTCACATTGTTCTTGTAGCAAACCTGGGAAGCTGGGGGCCCAGAGCTGGGCCGGTAGAGAAAAATGTTTGATGAACATTGGTGAGGGTATCATTGCCCCCATTTTATAGAAAAAGAAACTGAGGCTCACGAGGGTCAGGCAGCTGTCCTAAAAAGAGGCAGAGCCAGAGCTCAACCCCGGAACTGTCTGATTCCACGTGCCCCTGCCCGTTGCTCACCTGTCGAGAACGTGAGTGGGAGTGGGCACAGGTGAGGGGCTTGAAGGGAGAATGCCAGCTAACAAGGGCTCCATATTCATGTGTCCTGAACTCAGAAGACCCTGCCTCCCTGCTTCTTCAGGATTGTTCACTCATTCATTTATTCACCCTATAATTTCATTCATTAAACAAATATTTATTGAGCTCCTGCTACGTACCGGGCTCTCTTCCAGGCAGAGGGTACAGCAGTGAGCCAAGCCAAGACTCTAGTGGGGGAGACAGACAGTCAGCAGAGCAAATAAAAGATGCCAGATGACAACAGGGTGGAAAGGAGGGGAGGGAGCCAGGGTAGGGGGGGCAGGGCTCCCCCAGGAGTCCAGGTGAGCCCCACAGGGTGCGTGAGAGAGACCTCAAGGAGGGAAGGAAGGAGCCTTGCCTCTTGCCATCTAGGGAGGGAGTTCTGGGCAGAGGGAACAGCAAGTTCAAAGGCAAGTAGGCTAATGGGGTGGGAGGGGTAGAGAGTGGCAAGGAGGGGATGGCCCTAAATGAAGGGCTGTGGCTTTGACCCCCAGTGACAGGGAGGCCACTGGAGGATGTGCACAGAGGGGGCAGGAGCTGGCTCAGGTTTTAAAGGAAACTCTGGCTGCCGAGTAGAGAGTGAAGGGGGACGCAGAGAGATGCTTTTCTGGGGCTTTGGCAATAATCCAGGTGAGAGACCAGGTGGCTCAGTCTAGGTAGAAGATGAGAAGCGGTTTATGGTGACATATTTCCATCTCCTGGTGGCTCGGATGAGGGGTGCGAGAGAAAGCAAAGTTGAGAATGAGCATGACTGACTATGGGCTGAGCACCTGCTGCGTGCCGAGCGCCAGGCGGCGCTGGGAAAACCCCAGTGACACCCCCCAGGGCTGCTGCCATCGTGGCACCGACAAGCTAGCAAGGGCCAAACTGGAAGCAAATAAACATCAGTAAAGCTAAGGGGACCGAGAAGCTCGAGAAGGGGGACAGAGGGTCAGGATGGCTCCGTACGGCAGGCAGGGAAGGCATCTCCAGGAGGGGACATTGCAGCAGAAGGAAGTGTGGAGCCCACATTCAAGGAGGAGGGCTGGAGAGGGAGCCGAGAAGGCCCCCCATCCCCATTTCGTGAAGGGGAGAACGAGACCAAGAGAGGCAAGGTGGCCTGCCCAAGGTCACACCACAGGTACATGGTAGCCCAGATTTGTTTCAAGGCCAAGGATCTTTCTTCCCACCCCTCCTCCTAGGAGTTGGGTAGGTGAGGCAATGCCTCTCCCATGAAGAGGTGGCAGGCTGGCTGGTGCCATCACAAGGCGCCAGAGGAACACGACATGGGCAGGTGTGTCAGCGTCTCGGGGGGTGGGGCTGGGCCTGATTCAGGCTGGGACAGCTGTGGGGACACGGGGGTCCTCAGCCCAGGCAGGACCTCCAAGGGCATCAGAAATACTGAGAGGCTTTGCGGACACCTAGTGGGGGGCAGAGGCGAGGGGAGGAGTGGAGAGCAAGACCAAAGAACTTGGGGTGGGGGGTGGTGGCGGCTCTGGGAACAGGACAGCCCGCAGAGTAGACCCCACACCTGGGTGAGGGAGTGGGTGAGGGACTGGGCCCAGGGTCAGACAAAGCCAGGACCTCACTCTCACTTCCTCCGAGACTCCCCAGCTTACTCCCGAGGGGGTGCTCTCCCTGCATCATCTCGTTGCCTTGAACCCCCAATCCTGAGAGGTAGAGAGGAACCTCCGGTGAGGTGAGGAAATGAAGGGGAAAGGTAGAATCCCCACCCGAGGTCACACAGTCAGACGGCGGCAGAGCCTGGGGAAACCCTGGGTTTGGGGGCTCATGGGGCCACCACGTACCCCGCATGCAGCCCCCTGCGGTGGGGCAAGCGGGTAGGTGGGCATTGTTTGGCATGTGGGATGGCACGGGGCAGAGCTGTCCTGCAATCACAGCCCCCGTGGGGGAGGCGACCTATCTGACCCCAGGGCCGACAGAGCAGGGTCGGCATAGAGGGGCCCAGCCCGAGCCTCCATCGCCAGCACTCCCCGAGCAGGAGTCCTCCAGGGTGGGATGTCCCATGGTGTGGTGACCACAGGGGGCTGTCCTTCAGGAAAACAAAGCTCCAGGGGCACCCTGCTCCACTTCTCACCGGCCTCAGGCTGGTGACTGTCCTTCTCTGAGCCTTGATTTTCTACAAAATAGGATTTTGACGTTTATTTACTAAGTGCCTGTCACTGGCCAGGTTGGGGGCTTTCAACACATCAGTGAACAGAACAGACAAATTTCCCGGCCTTCTGTGAGCCAACATTCCAGCAAGGAAGATGGGACATAAACAAACATGAAAGATGAGTGAACCTCAGACAGTGTTAGATAGTGCTGAGGGAACCAAAGGGAAAGGAAAACAGGGGGACATGTCACAAGATTAAATAAGGTGTCAGGCTGGGCCTCAGCAAAGAGGTCAGAGTCCAGAAAAGATGTGAAGGAGAAGGAGGGAGCCATGCAGACACCTGAGAAAGACTGTTCTAAACACAGGGAAAGGCACGTGCAAAGGCCCTGAGGTAGGAGTGTGCCCAGCAGGTATTCAAAGGGCAGGAGGAAGGTCCGCGTGGCTAGAAGAGCTAGCTGTTGGTGGGGGGATCCTGAGACAGAGAGGGGGTAGATGGAGTGAAACATGACAGACTTTGGGCCCATAAAGAGAGGTGTGAAATGGGAGGGATGTTGGGGCAAAGAGAGGGATCTGTGAATTAATGTACGTCAGGCATTCAGTGTGAGTCACTGTGTAAGTGTTCAATTAATAGGAGTTATGATTATTGCTGCTTAAATGAGATGATTCCTAACCCTTTTATAGTGGGGTGGGAGTGCCTTAGGGTCCCCCCTCCATGGGCAGAAGCTGGATTTGAGGGACCCAGACTGTTCCCTGTGGCCTGGGGGCTGCTCCCTCTCTCAGCAGGGCCTCCCTGGGCCTTGGGAAGTTTGGGGAGGGAGAGGGCGGGGCCACAATCACAACGGCATTAAATCAGACCCCCCCTCTAGATGAAATCGCACCGAGAAGTTGTTAATACCTTTATTATGGGCCAAAATGTATTCACGATATTAAAAGACATCCCATTTCTGCCCCCTGTGTCACATCTGAGATGTAGCGTAGATAAATGATCTATCACCACATGAGATCTACCGAAACCATTAGTAACCATGACATTTTGACGTCAGATTTTAAAAAATTCCTAAGTAATCTTTTTGATTTATGAAATGCTGTCTGGGTTCATCGAGAGAGATCTCAGATTTATCACCGCCTGGTTAGAATTATTAATGATTTTCAATTTGTAAATCTGAAGTCGAGAAAGTCTGTGGGCTCTGGGTGAAAACTCCCGCCGACCAAGGCCCAGCCTCTCCTCCAGCCAGAGTTCAGCCCAGGGAGAGATGGTCCTTCTCGCGACATTCTGTCCCCTGGACATCGTGTCCCAGCCAAGCCCGTCTGTCCGCAGCATGCGAGACTGAGGGCAGAACAGAGGCAGGACCTGCTCTGGGCAGAAGTATCGGTCCCGCTTCACAGGACGGAGGCCCAGCTCCCTTCCCCAGCCTCACACCTAGGCCTGGAAAGCTGCTCCAGCAAATTCGGGCAGGCCTGGCCAGGAGGGATGTAGTGGGGGGGTGAGGGCAGCCAAGAGCCCCCACTACCCCTTGGGTCTGGTTTAGGCTTCAACTCAGCTGTAGGCCCTTTACGTCACTGGGAAACCCGGACCAGCCCCTCCTTGCCCGAGGCAGTGGCCGAGCCACTGGATTTGGCAGTGACCCATGGCAAACGCCCCTTCTCATACCCGCCCAAGGGCCACAGACCCCAGAGCAAAGGATCCCCCGCCAGAGAAGAACAGGCATCAGACACGCCGGGTTTTTTCTTGATCTACAATTCAAAGGGAAAATTGGAACCATATTTCTGTAAGTTTCAGAAGCTGGAAGGTGAGTTTTTGATAAACGCAGGGAGACAGGTCATGCAGCACCCCGCTTTTCCCTCTGGGGTGGGTTCAGGTCCGGGGGCAGCGATGAGGCAGGAAATCCAAGCAGAGAAGGCAAAAGACAGAGGGAGGCTAAATGCCAGGCTTTCACGTCAGCCTCCCGAAACACCTGCGGGGGTGACATCGTTACTCCCATTTCACAGATGAGGAAAGTGAGGTGCAGGGGCCCAAGCAGCCTGAGGTCACACAGCTGAGAAGCGAAGGCGTGGGGTGAGGTCTCTGGCTGCGGCCGTGGTGCTTGAGGTCCAGACCTCTGGCCTCGCACCGGTCAAGTGCATCCTGAGGTTTCCCAGGGACCCCCCAGCACAGTGAGGCAGGCGGGGTACCTAGTTTAACCACAGTCATGCCTGCTTGCTCGCAAAGCTCATGGCGCACACACACTCCTGCCCACACCCTCCCACATTCACAGACACGGACACTGGCATACACGTGTCCCTCCTGCACAAGGATCCTGCTGGCCCCGTTCCCCAGCAACGCCAGCCTCCCCACATCCCGTCACAGCCTGAGGCCTGGGACCCATCCTGCAACCTCACTGGCACAGTCTACTCCCCTGGGCCGGAGTTCGGGGGCCCTCAGAACTGCAGCCCACCCCCTGCCCGTTCTTCAGGATCCCCTGCCCCGTTCTCTCTGGTGTCCCGGGGGGCAGGAGGACCTGCATCTCAGACTCCCCCCACTCTAGGCCTGACAGCCTCTGTCACCTGCAAGGGGCGCAGGTCTGGTCCCTCCCTGCTAGGCCCAGTAGACTTCACTTCTGTCCTGGCTTTTCTCTGCCTGGTCATAACCTACCCTGGCAAGAAGTCTCTGGTCGTGGTCGCCTGGCCTCAGTTTCCCCAGGGGACATCAGGTCAGTCCTCTTCAGAGCAGGTTGTCTGGAAGGACCACAGGGTCAGCCCAGCCAGATGAGGCTGAGGGTTGGGAGGGCAGAGCTGCTCCAGACCGTGCAGCTGAGGGGCTCTCTCCAACGGCATCTGGCAGCAGGGACAGCAAAGGCCTGCCACCAGACGCATCCAAGCTCAGGGCTCAGCCAGGTGGGCGGGAGTGGGAGAGGGGACTGGGGCAAGGCAGGATTTGTTACAGCAGTGATGGAAAACTAGTCTCGATTCTGGGACCCAGAGGTGGGGTGCTGCTGTAACAAGTGCCTAGAAATGGGGAAGTGCCTTTGGAAATGGACAGTGGACAGAGCTGGAAAATTTCTGAGACGCATGATGGAAAGAGTCTGGATGGCCTTGAGCAGACACTGAGTAGAAATATGGAGGCTGAGTACGCATCTCCTAGGAGATGAGGAGAACGGAGATCCAGCCCAGCTTCTCAGGGGCACTGGGGCATCACATTGCAATGGGGAAGCCAGAGGGAGAGATGGGTCCTGAACAAGGGCCTGAAAAGAGGCACTGATGATAATGGCGGTGACAGTGGTGGTGATGGGGGAGGGGGAGGTGCTGGAAGTGACAGTGATGCTACTTAATGTCGTGGCGGCAGTGGGGTGACACTGATGGTGGTCCAGGCGCCTACTTGAGAATTTGCCCAAGTCAGGGACCCACAGACTCGAACCGTTCCCTCTTCACGGCTGAGCTGGGAGTTTAGGCTCCCAGAATAGGGGCCGGGAGTCAGCTCCTGGGGGAGTGAACACATTCTTGGCATTTCTGGAACTACCCTGAACACCTGCCTCTCCCCCAGGTCTGTGCTGGGACATGAGACCAAACAAGGAATGAAGCCAGGGCCTCCCCCAAGGGGAGGGGAAGAGTTTGGAGGCTCAGCTCAACCCAGAGTGGAGTTGGAGGGAGAGGAGGGGTCTGTGGGGCTGGAGATGACCCTGGGCTGCCCCAAGGGTCCCCGGGATGGAGGACCCTGAGTCTAAGCCATCTGAGCAGCAGAGAGGGCCCCCGCAGCGGGTGCCAGGGTCCCGCCCAGGGGGCAGTCGGGGCAGCCCCTGGCCAGAAAATCAGGATGTCCTGTGTCCATGAGATCACCCCCACCTGGGGAGGCAGGAGGGAGCCCCTGAGTGATGAGTCAATGTCTGGGCACCAGGCCCAGACTCTATTTAATTCAGAAAAGTCAAGAGAAGGGATGAACAAAGGGATGTCAGAAATCACCTGCATTTCCGAAGCACATGCTGAGTGTCAGCCTCGCACCGTCCCATGGAGGAAGGTGCAATGATTAGCCCATTTCACAGATGAGGAAACCGAGGCCAGAGCCTCACGGGATTTCGCCTATGCTCAGCCTATACTCACACCCTGTCCATTTTTGCCCAAGGACTCTGAGTACACTGGCTTCATCACACTGAGGTCCCTAGAACCTGCTGAGGGTCAGCTGTGGCCATGACTCTTCCTCACAGCAGGGGGTAGGGCTTAGGCCATATTCCTTCCCTAGAGCTGCTAGGAAGCACAGCCATCTTGTAGATTTAAAACAACAGAAATGGGTTCTCACACAGCTCGGGAGGCCACCAATCTAAAAATCGGGGTGTTGATGGCATTGGTTATTCCTGGAGGCTGGGAGGGAGAATCTGTTCCATATCTTTTTCCGGCTTCTGTTAGTTGCAAGAAACCCTTGATGTCCCTTGCTTTGTAGAAACATCACTCCAATCTCTGCCTCAGTCTTCAAGTGGCCTTCTCCCGATGCGTATGCGCGCGCACGTGTGTGTGTCTGCTCTCTTCTTGGAAAGGTAAGGACACAAGTCACTGGATAAAGGGCTCCCCCTAATCCAGTATCACCAGTTACCTTGATTTTACTTGCAAAGACTCTCTTTCCTAAAAAGGTCCCATGGCCATTTCCTGGGGATTAGGACCCCACCCTATCTTGCGATATTTGGATAATTGAACCCATGACACAAGCCTCCGAGTTTCCATCCGCTCCGCTAGAATGTTAGCCACCCCCGGGGTTGGGGGGTTTGCGGGTTATTTTGGTGCCCGCTGCTTCTGCGGGGCCGAGACGCCACGCCCCGCACACAGTGGGTCGTCCGCAAGTGTCATCGAGGCAGAAAATAAATCTCAAAAATCCTTCTTGCCCCCAGGATAGGAACATACCCGTGATCGTCCTAATACATGCCTCATCCTAGACGCGTGGGCCGTGCAGCGCCGAGCCACACCCAGAGACACACGCTGTCAACCGCGGGCCACCCCCTCGCGCTCACACCAGCGCTGCGCGGTGCCCAAGGGACGCCCACCCAGAGTCACACGCCAGCCACCGTGCGGCTCTAGAGACCCGCTCCTTACAGCGGCCAGATGCCACGGATTGTTAAAGCCTCAGACATCTATTCCGCTGTTGTGACCCACCAGGGACGGGGGACGCTATTCCCGGAGGCCTTATTTTATCCTGTATTCATCGCTGAAGGCTTGGAAACTCTAATTTTGTTCTAATGTGCAAATTAAGCAACTGTTTCCAGCGGAGCAGGTGCCAGTGGGTCAGGCAGGCCGAGCTGGGGCGAGGAGAAGCCGGCGAGCACCCCGGGCACTCAGCGGAGGCGCAGAGGGGGCAGCCCAAAGGCTGAACAGCAGCTCATTTGGACACGGGAGCAAACCTGCTCCTGTGGTTGCAAATGTCTCCCCGAAGGACGGGTCTGGATCGGGCGTTCCCGCATCCAAAGTGCTGATGAATGAGCAGCTACTGTTCGCAACGCCCTCCGCTCAGCGATGTGGAAGGAAGTCCTAATCGCGTCCTCGCCCGGTCCTGGGAGGGACTACTTCCAGTGTCCCCGTGCCCAGATTACCGTGTGGGTCCAGAGGACCGGTCCCCAAAGGCCAAGTTTCTCCCATTCGGACACCCCACCTGGATGGGACTCTGTTGGTGGGAGCCTGAGCATCGTGATGGAGAAAATGATAAAGATTTACTGAAAGATACTATATGATTTCCCTTATGCCTAAACTCTAAAAAACAAAATAAATGAATAAACAGAAGCAAACTCATAAATACAGAGAACAAACTGGTGGTTGTGGGGGGTGAGGGGTAGGCAAACGTAGTGAAGGGGATTAAGAGCTACAAACTTCCAGTTATAAAATAAATAAGTCATGAGGATGAAAAGTAAAACATAAGAATATAGTCAATAATAGCATAATAACTTTGCACGGTGACAGATGGTAGCTACACTTATTGTAGTGAGCATTTTGGAATGTATGTAAGTGTTGAATCACGATGTTGTACACCTGAAACTAATACAATATTGTAGGTCAACTATACTTCAATTTTTTAAAAATTAAAAAAAAACTTTAATGGAAGGCATTAAAGAAAATCTAAATAAATGAAGATAGACCTCTCGTTCACAGATTAAGCCTCAATATTTGAAATATATCAGTTCTCCTAATGTGATCCAAATCAAAATCTCAATGAAATTTTTAATGGCATTTGACAAGCTGATTTTAAAATTTATGCAGAAATATAAAGGACCATGAATTTCCAGAAGATTCCCAAAGAACAAGGCGAGAGAACTTGCTCTATCAGACAGCAAGCCTCGGTGGTATGGCCACAGAGACACACATAGAGTCCAGCAGCCGCACAAGCCCAGAAATAGAACTATACACAGTGGACAGTTGATTCACGAGGGAGATGGTACTACAGATCATTGACAAAAAGATGAACTTTCCAATAAATGGTATTGGGACAACTAGACCCCTACCTCACACCATACGCAAAAAGCAGTGACCAAAGAGGAAAACACTTTGCTTAACTACTAATAAAGTATTGTACTGCTGTTCATTAAAACACTCTGCAAGTCAATAAGAAAAAGACAAACATTACAGAAATGGGTGAAAGGCTTCAACAGGTACTTCGTAGAAGAGACTGCTCGATCAATAAACACGTGAAAAGATGCTCAATCTCATTAGTAATCATTCGAATGGAAATTAAAATTAAAATCACTTTGTTATATCATCATCTAGCTACTGGGTTGGAAAAGAAGATGTAAATACTAAATGTTAACAAGTACGTGGGATCAGTACCACCGCTTTAGAGAATGATTTGGCCTTCCTAGTAAAGTTCAAGAGCGGCATCTGTGCAATGCCAGTGACTTCACTCTGGAGAAACTCTTGCACCGGGGTACCAAAATGAGCTTAACAGCACTATTCCCATTCCTGTGCCTCTCCTTCCCCCAGAACAGGCTAGGTGAGTTGGTTTCCCAGGTCCCTCCCGAGCCAGCACTCTGGGGAAGAGCTGATTCTCCACCACTGAAGGCTCTTCCTTCTGTAAGAGGGCTTCTTCAAGGCTTTCCCAAATCCCTGCCTCCCCATATACCTTAGGGCAACACAACCCACTGGTCAATTTTGCAAACTTTACTTCTTCCAAACCTCTTTAGGGAAGGTGTGGCACTCAGACCTAGACCCCAAGGCAAATCCTTTCCTGCTTAGCCCTCTGCTTCCTCCTCTATTACAGAACAGCAAGAGCTCATGTTCCCGAAGGTGTCTGCGAGGCTGCAGTGAGCTGGACTCAGCAGGGCCTGGGCAGAGAGTGAGCTGTTGTGGGGAGGGGGGTGCTGGGAGCTCCGTGGGAGGAAGTCACTCTTCGTCCTCAGGATGCACCGCTCCCTTCGGTCTTACCTGGATCTCCATTTCCTCCATCCAGGCTGTGCCTTTCTCTGAGCCTACTTCAACTCCTCTTTGCAGAAGCCTTCCTCTACCTCCAGCCCGTGAAGGTCTCTCCCTTCCCAAAGCTTCCCATCTATCAGCGAGTCAACAGAGATGTCCCAGAAGCTAATCACATAGAAGGACACATTTCTGCTGTTGGAGAAACTGGGAGAATTCAACAGCCCCAGGTCCTGATGGGGAGGTTGCTCAGGCAGTGGTGTGGAGGGAGAAGGGTGGGGAAACCACCGTGTAACCAGCTCAGCCCCCGTCACCAGCACAGCTTCTGGCACATAGTAGGTGCTCATTAAATCATGGTCGACCATCAAACCCAACAACTGGGATATAGTCAGAATTCATGAACCCAAGCATCTTGGCTGATGCACATGTTTTTTGATGGACACACACAATCATACCTACGTGTGACCATGAACACTGACATGCTAAATATCTACCTGCACACACACACACACACACACACACACACATTGTCCCAATGCCGAGGCCTGCTCCAGCCAGCATCCTAACGCACATAAATGCTGCCTCCCACACAAAGCTCATTTATTTTGATTTATGAATATTACAAAAATAAACCTGAGCGTCTTCTTGGGATTCTCTGATCCTAACATAGGTCCCCACGATATTGCTTTTCTGCTCCTGGTTACCTGAAATTAGCAGAGTAATTCGAAATCTGCATCTTTATTTAAAAGAAAAAACTGTAGATGCAGAATTATAAAAATTTAATATGCTCCCAGGAAAATGAAAAATGAGAGGTTGTGATCTCGTCTAACACTTTCAAATGTGTTTATTAATTCATGTTTTAAATCATAAGTTTCATTCGGTGAGAGCCATGCACAGCAATAAGCCCGTTTTAAAATATTAATGAATAAACAATATTTCTCTATTGAAATATAACATGCTTCTTTGAACAATGGACCACCAGTAATAAATCAAAACCAGGAGAAAATTGCATTTCATATTTAATACAAGTTGAACTCTGCCTTTTTATAAATGATATCTTTTTTGTTTAATTGGCGTCAGTTCAGATCTAGCAGATTGCTAATAAAATTCTGGATTTCCATATTTAATGATGCGTACACTTTCTGCTGAAATTTTACCAGGAAAAAGGAATCAGCCTTTTATTATCTCCTGAGATGGTGGTGAGAGGTGAGGCCAAGACCTCTGTCCAGGCTTGAGGGCAGAGGGGGGTGAGCAGGGCAGAGGGGGTGGGTTGAAGAGGCCAGGCCTCTCCTAGGGACCCCACGTGGCAGCTGACACCCCCCCCCATGACCCATCTGCTGACCAGAAGTAGTCATTCCATCCAGAAGGGCCAGAGACTCATGTCCCCTTCTGATCGGGGGCACTGTCATAATAACAACAGAAAGAAGAGAAGCCACTCTATCCCAAGGGCCATGCGTGCATCAGCTCATTAATCTTTATGCCAGCCCTAGGAGGAAGGGAGGAACAACATCTCCCCATTTTACAGGAGAGGAAACCGAGGCCACGCAGTAGAGTGAGGAGGTTCTGTGCCCGCGGTCACACATAGCGGGTAAGTGGCAGGATTTAGCCTGACTCCGGGGCCCCAACTCTTCATACAACAACACGCTGCCTTGAAGGAAATGCATGATCTCAGGTCTCAGAAGACCTGGGTTTTATCAACAGTGAGTGAAGTGGGACAGCAGCCGGAATGCGAGTCAGATCACAGGACGGGATAGGAAAGAAGAACAGCTGGCCATGGCCTCTGCTCCCCGCAGGGCCCTTTGCTGCACCAGCCAGCTCCATCTTCCTGTCAATGCTGGGAGGCCGGTGCTTGACAGCTAAGGAAACTGAGGCACAGGGAGGTTGCACGACTTGCCCAAGGACACACAGCCGGTATGAGGCAGAGCCGGACTCAACCACAGGCAGTTTCACTCGGAGCCCACGTTCATGGGTGCTCAGCCCTGGGGCTTTCCTAGCCATGGGGCCACACTGAACCCCCTCCCCCCTGCATCCATTTCTGTCCCTGTGACGGGGCCAGGAGCCGCTGGGCTGTGAGGTGTTTCTCCTGGCAGTGCACTTGGCGGGGAGCAGCTGGAAGCAGGCTCCGGGCATATCGGCTGAGTCTGTGACGGCAGACATCTTGGAGCTGAGAGGTGGTTGGGTCCCCAGGTCCAGCGGGGAGGAAGTGCTGGCCATTTGTTGTCCTGAGGGGCTTGTGGACTCAGAAGACCCCCTGAAGGTGTCCTTGGGATCCCAGGTTGCTGGGGACAGGAGCCCGTGGCTCTGATGGGGGTGGTGGTGACGCCTGAGGAGGTCTCTGCTTAGGTCCCAAGTCAGGGTCACCAACGGTGATTGTCCGTTGTGTTAGAAAGAGACACTTTGATAAGCCAGCCAGGCACAAAGCGTTAAAAATGGGAGTTTTGGCTTTAGACCCACGCAGACTCGTGTTCCGGCTCTGTGTGTCTTTGGCCAAGTGGCTTCAGTTTCCGTTTCTATAAAACGGAGTTGATACAGGATGTGTTTGCGAGGCTGCTGTGAGGGTTTGGAGAGTGAGCCTGGGGAGGGAGCAAGCAAGCATCCTTGTGGCTTCTCTGACAGTTCTGCTCGCTGTGCCCCCTGCTCTCTGCACAGGCTTGTCCCTTGCCTGGTCTGCCCTTCCCTGAAGCTACCCCCTTACCTCCTTGCCCTGTCCTAATCCTCTCTTCCTGAGGTTCCTCCCTGGACATCCAGAAGGGGCTGCACAGCCTGGCTCTGTCAGAGGTTCAGCTCTGTCTGGGTTCAGCCTTAAAGGATGGGTATTCATCAGGGAGACGGTAGGGGAACAATGTTCCAAGGAAAGAGAACAAGGAAACTTGTGATATCCCATGTCCAAGGTCACACAGCTGGCAGGAGGCAGAGCCAGGAATCAGGAGGTAGACCCAGGGTGGAGTTGGAGATCTGCTCACACTGAATGGCTGGTGGGCAGTGGGCTCAGTGGCCAGGGGCTGGAGCTAAGGGGACAGCGCCTGGGACCTGATCTCACCCACAGGGCCCAGGTAGGACTCTGCCCGTACAAAGTACATGCAGGACATGTGCCCCAGACCCTGCGCTCAGCACTTCTCATTCATCATGACAGCTGCCCTCCCAGGTCCACTTGCCTCCATTAGTTACGGTGCCAGGCCCGGCCAAGCCCCAGTACGTGGCTCTTCCTGTCCCTTGTGCCCAACCCTGTGACCCATAGACATGGACAGGACCACACAGAGCCTGCGACACACATCTTGTACGCACCGCAGGACACACATACTCAGGCGACCTGGGCAACAGAGGCACGGGTGGGAGACTTGCAAGCTCCGACGAGTGGCGGGGGATGATTCTCCTTTACACCCAGAAGGGAACCCCCCCGGGGGATGGTGGCCCAGGTTCACAGGAGCCCCTCTCCAGCCCGCTGCAAGTGGCTGCTGGGAGGGGCCACCTCCAGCTCTGTGGGAGATCACGGACAGGTGGTTTTACCTCTGGGAACCTCAGAGTCTGAGCATGTGGGGCTCTGTAGGCATTAAATAAGATGCTATACAGAAAGCACCTGGCCCAGGGGCCGGTCAGCAGGAGGTGCTCAAGAAACCGCAGGTGTCAGCGCCAAGAAGGCACCTTGCTCCTGGCACCGACGCACATTTCACACGTAAAACACCACTGCGCGTGGGAGACTCGTCCACACCAGAAGGGCACTGCTCTGGAACACTGCCTCTCCGGCCTCCACTTCTGGCCTGGGAATGGCACAGGCTGCTGCCCAGTGCAGGGTTACCGGGTAGTTCTAATCTAGTCTGCACGGCCACACTGCTCATGCGCAGCTGTGCACGAGGCTGATCCTTGTGCCACATTAGCTGCTCATTTAGGCTCCAGAAACTCGCGAACATACATGTAGGCTCCCCTGAGCACGCCTGTGTATACATCTGACTGTATTATATGTGTGGACAGGCCCCTTAGCCTGTCATGGGGTATGATTTTCTGTGGTTGACGGCAGTTATTTCCTTTGATCTTGCGAATGGGTTGTGGGATCCTCATTTCTCAACTCTTGGGGTTCATAAACCTACCAACCTTTCCAATACCTGCATGAGTGTTTGCTATCTGATCCAGGCCCAGGCCCAGGGTCTTGGCTTCTCAAGAGCTAGGGTCTGATTTCATTCATCTCTGGGTCCAACCCTTAACCCGTTACTTGACCAAGAAAAGGTGATCTAATGAAAATCCATGAGATGAATATATTTCACCCAATCTAGAGTGAAACGTAAGAAACTTGGGGCCATGCCATACCCCAGTTTCCTTCCCTATGAAGCGAGGATGCTTCTGTCCCCCTAGAGAAGAGCAAAGAGGGGAAACGTGAGGGCTCCTCACCCAACACATGGGAAAGAGCCTGGGATCTTAACCCAGGCCTCTCCTGAATAAAGCCCCAGGCTCACCGATCTTCCTCCAAGGGCTGTTCGTCTGCTAGAGAACCTCTGACAAGCGCTGATATGTGCCTCTCTCAACCAGCTGGCCTGACATGAAAGCTGAGATACACTTCTTAGGAAGTGTGTGTTTCTGGATATTAAAGACGATGTATTTGCGTGCACAAGTGTCAGATTTCCACAGGATATTTTTGCAAAACCACATAGCCTGGAGATTGTTTTATGTACAAAGATAAGAAAGGCTGACCCATAAGCTAATTGAATCATGCAAATAACTACTTAGCCACAGGAGAGATTCCTACAGGCAGGCTGAGAGCCCACGTGAAGGAGGACAGCTTTGGAGGGTGATCTATTTTGTAAAGTTTACTCTCGCGGTATAACCGCCTCAAGATTAATGGGAACGGTGGCCCTAGACCTTGTTTTGCTTGGCTCTACCAACTGAAATAGTAAAAGTTGTATTTATCATAGACAATTTGCTGCAGCTGATTAACATTAATCTGATTTCCTGTGAGTCAATTTCCTTGAGATATAGTAAACAGGCCAATTACCTGCTCTCTACTTCTTTTATGGTAAAGATTTAGATATTCGCGACAGAGGTGTATGTAAACATAGGGGACTCCTGGCTATTTTAATAAAACAAAAACAACGCTTAATCTAATTAAAGTCTTTCTTGTTGGTCTAACATTTTATCAGTCTAGAATTTTACAGGTATACTTAGGGTGGGAAGCTTCTGGAGCCTTTTTCAGTAGCTATCTCAGGCTCACTCTTTTCGGAGGAACTCTTGCTTGTTCTTAACTGGTATCTCACGGAAGCCCTGAAGTGAAGTGACGGTGACCAGACTGGTTATTCTGTTAATAAATGACAGAAAAGGTCTTTCCATCAAACAAGTGCCAGGGGCATCATCAGGTGGGGAGAATGTGAGCTCCTGGGGCAGAGAGACCTGGGTTCAAAGCGTGGCCCCTTGTTGTCCCAACTCTGTGACTTTGCCGCATTCGCTTAACTTTTATGAGCTTTACTTTCCTAATCTCTGCCAGTGGGGCAAATAGCTTCCTTGTGGCAATCTTAGAACGCAGGGATCAGGGGAGGACATGCCACAGTGGTCCAGGAGCCGGTCAGGAGTGTGCCCAGAGAGAGCCGTCGGGGCTCGTCCTCCAGTCCCTGCTTCCCTGTCATTTCCAAGTCCCTCTGTGACCAGGGCAGCTTGACACGCCCCAGCCCGCTCCTGTGGCAGTGGAGTTAAGACACTGCAACATTTAATCATGAAAGCAAAAAGTTTATTCATGTTTGAAACTACATAGAGCTACCACGAGGAAGACTTTTTCAATCCAGGGTGTAATCCAGTTAGAAAGGAACACGAAACATTTTTAATACATTAGAATCACCGCCACAAATTATTTTCATGACTCAATCAGTTTCAGAATCGCATACAATACAAAAAGAGAGGAAGGAGAGGGGGCCCCAGCGCGCAGGGTAAAGTGTACAGTACCGAATACTGGACTCTGAATGCATCACGATCGGCGCCGCTTTTTTTTCTTTTTTTCTTTTTTGCATGGATTAGTAACAAGATGAAGGACATTCAAAATGCTTTCTCAGTATTTACAACAGTTCTACTGATCCCGTGTTCATTGAAGACCCAATGTTTCCACTCTTGGTTTTTTAAAGGTTGCAAATGCAACCCTGATTTTTTTTTTCTTTTAAAAGATTACAATGTACAATTACATTTTATGAAGGGAAACAAAGAGTTAATTACAAGATGCAAAAAGGTAAGAAAGAGACGAACTACAGCGTGAGTATTGTTCAGAGGTAGTAAGTGAGCACTCTAAGCTACAGAACATGTTGAAATTCTATTGGTTTGTATGAGTTCGCATGAGGTAATCAAGCTGTGTTTTGATTGGTGAGATGTATAAATACTCTTTTGCTACACTATATACAACACTCCAGAGAGCAGGGCCCTTGCTGATGCCCAGAGGACGGAGCAAACCTTGACAAGCCCGTGCAGCACCCAGCGCACACCGTACAACCCCAGACAGATCTTGGGTTCACCTCTATCAGCAGCAAGCATCTTCATCCCCCAGAACAATCTGGATCCATAATTTAATTACCGAGCAGACTCTGGGCACTGATGCTTCCAGAGAGAGAAAAGATGCTACCAGTCTCTGATCTAATTATAACATAAGAGATCGAAACACAAACGTGACCAGGAAGATTCTTAAACAAACCATCGTTAACAGAGAGAGCCAAACAGCTCCTTTGTTCCAACCCCATTAGCGACATGAAAGAAAGACAATCAAAGCCTGCGATGGGAATATGCGAGAAAGTCAATTTAGGTGAGGTGAATCTTTGCATCTGCTTTAACGATTGAGGTTTAGCATATATTGTACTTTTTACCCTTAAGGCCAAATAATTGGCAACTGTGAGACCATTAATGTAAAATATCGATAATAAATTATGATAAAATAGCTACAGGACTGTCAACAATGTTAAATCTTGGCCTAATTGGATAAAGTGCTTTTTTAACATTGTGTGTTTTTAAGTATAAATACAAATGATTATGATTCCTTAAAAAACTGATTTACCAAGTTCTCTAATAAGACAAGGTTTTACAATAAAGCTGTAGATGGTGGGCTACAAAAACGCTTTCCTTTTCCTCCTATTGCTCTGAATGCACTTATCGAGGCATGTCAGCTCAGGGAAAAGAGTTGCCGGAAATTAGTTAGAGGTATCCGAGTGCACGCTTCCTGGGCCTTCTGTAGGGGAAGTCACAGAAGATGGAGTTGTTGCGTCCTGCCAGCCTCCATTAGCCTGAAAGGAGAAACACAGTTCAACGGGTGCACGTCTCCGGATTAATTCTCCTCCCCAATTTCAAATACCCAGATGACAACGTGAGAGCAAAGCTACATTAGCAAAATGTATTTTCTAAACCCACTTTGGCAAGAGTTTGAAGCATGTGTTAAAATGGGATTAAATGCATGTAAAACAAATCCATCCCACCAAGTAAAGTCTTGGCAATAAATCAGCTCGCTGAAGGAGGGCCTCGGCGAGCCTCAAGCTGGCGTCCGGCTTGGCCTTTGATTGCTGTAAAAAATAAAGTGACTCGGAGAGAAATCTTTTCAAAAGGGAGCAGTGGAGAAGCTCGATGCGATGCCTCCGCCAGACCTTGGGTTCCACGAAGTATAAACTTCAGCCCAGCTTAATCCTCGTTTCCATAGAGAAGAAGTTGCCCCCCTCCCCCTTTCCACGCACGCCTGACAGCCAGCTACTGTAACCCTTGGAAAATGAAGGCCAGAATTTCCCTCCAAATAGCATCTTCCAGAATGAAAATGCATGAACTGCGGAGGAGCCCACTATTCAAATCTGTATTCCAATTATCTCTAACTGGAGCGCCTCTCTGGGAGGTTGCTACCACTCTTCACATCCGCTGGCCCTTCCTGCCTCGGACCTGCGTCGCGGTAACAGTGCTCAGAAACAAATTCGCCTTCTGTCTCGGCCCATAGAGGCAATTGCTGAAATCAATGTCTGATCAGATTTCTGCTGTGGCAGACAGCTTGTCGCTACATATTTTTATGTCAGTCAAGAAGAGGGAGGTGCTGGGCTTGTGAGTTGGGGAACACTGAGTGGAAGTGACGGGGCGGGCCTTTCTGGAGAGAAGGCAAGGGGGAGCGGGCTGCCACCCAGTGCCTGCGGCTCAGACCCACCTCCCGCGGTGCTGTCCCCAGACCCGGACCTCCCACGCCAGTGTTGGGGTGGGTCATGAGGCCCCCCTGCCTCTTTCGTCTCTGTCCTTGACTTCTTCCATGAGTCCACCTAAAAAGGCTTCTTTGAGGCCTGTGCCACTTGGCCCGGAGAGAACTCCACCTGGGGTCCCCGCCCAGCCCAGGGCTGGCTTCTAGGTGAGACTTGTGCTCGGTGGGCCCGTCCCTTTCTCCCAGGGTCACTGTTCTTGGAGAGTGCCCTGTCTTCTGATTGCACCCTGCTGCACGGAAGGCACCTCTCCTGCCTCTAGGACCAAGAGAAAGGGAGGGAATGGGGGCAAACAACCGGGCAGAGAAGAGCAGAGCCAAAGGGAAAAGGATTTCATGGGCTGGAGGCCTATCAGATTCCGGCCAGGAAAAAGGTAACGCCAAGGCAACGCGTTTCCGAAGCCTCGGTTGTGCAGGCTGGACGGTGACGCGCGCGCGTGTGTTGGTGGGACTCTAAGCCATCCTCTTCTCTGTCTAAACGGTAAGCTGTTTTTGCCCCTTAGGTATGAAAATCTACTTAGAAAAAGAAAAACTCTTACACAGATACAAGTCTGAAGATATTCCATCTGAAGTAAACATCATTCCTCTTTTATCCAAATTTATAAACAACAAATGTACAATATTTTTACCCAGCGTGGCAGCTGGAGGAGAGGTTGTCAGCAAGCATTCTTTTTTTCAAAATAAATTAATCCTTCCTCTGGTGGTTTGAGATTATGCAGTGTATTATACAACAGCGCCTTATCAAGCCTCATCAGTGAAGATGGAATTCATGTCTCTAAAATGCTGCAGGCAATCACAGTTTCATATTTTATCATGTTGATAAGGATATCGCACATTCTCTGAAGCATTTCAAAACACTTAAATGAAAAAGGAGAAATGCAACTAAAAGGCTTTTTATATGGTTTGTTGTGGGTTATTATGAGTTATTTATAAACCCAAAAAGAAAGATTTGACATTTCAAATGTAAAAGATTTGAGTATTTAATGGTCCTTTCTTCCCTTTACAATTGAACATCCTCAATCACTTTTTCAATCATTAATATTTACTCTCACAGCAAGCCAAGGCCCTAAAAAGGGAGAATTTTGTCCACTTTCCTCCTGACTCTACCACCATGCTTTGAGCAGTTCGTTTCCTCTCTAAGTCTGGAATCCCAGATTCTGTCTGCTCCTGCCCTCCCCAGCTCCACCCTGATGCCCCAACCACCACCTCCCTACCCTGGCTCCCTTTCCAGACCTGTGCGTTCTGCCATTTTCCATCCAGGTCGGTATAGGGTAAAAGTAAAGTTTTGGTGAATTGGTTACACAAGCTAAAATGATTTCCTCCATAATTTAAAAAAAAAAGAGGCCACTAAAAGCGCCAAACATGTTTTCTATCCCACATCGACAATGCAGCCAGCTTGCTCGGAAGAACAGAATTCTTGGGGCACCTGGGTGGCTCAGCGGGGTAAAGCCTCCGCTTTCTGCTCAGGTCGTGATCCCAGGGTCCCGGGATTGAGCCCCACATTGGGCTCTCTGCTCCGCAGGGAGCCTGCTTCCTCCTCTCTCTGCCGGCCTCTCTGCCTACTTGTGATCTTTGTCTGTCAAATAAATAAATAAAATCTTTAAAAAAAAAAAAAAGGACAGAATTCTTTGTTTAGCTTGGTCTGGGGCCCTCCAAGTTTGTCCCCTTCATGTGGGCTTTGTGTGGGAATGCTTCCTGCTGCTTGATTTGAAGATAAATGACCTGCTTTCCACCATCTCCCTGGAACACAGCACAGCCAGTAGGAGATGGCATCTTAACGGGCCGACGTTTGAGTTCCCTATTGATGACAGAATGCCAGCTGCCACTTTGGGCATTTGTAAGGACTTCTAAGGGCATCTGGGTAACATTAAGTGTTTGTGGTCATAAAACGAAAGTGCAGTAAAAATGCTGCCTTCTCCACCTGCGAACAAGATGAGAAGCCAAGTCAAATGGCCATTCATTTATTTATTAGTCACTGTTTACCTGACGCTGTTCCTACAGCTCTTCGTATAGGGCCTTTTTTTTTTAAAAGATTTTTATTTATTTAATAGATAGAGAGAGATCACAAGTAGGCAGAGAGGCAGGCAGAGAGAGAGGGGGAAGCAGGCTCCCTGCTGAGAAGAGAGCCCGATGTGGGGCTCGATCCCAGGACCCTGGGATCATGACCTGAGCTGCAGGCAGCGGCTTAACCCACTGAGCCACCCAGGCGCCCCTCCTACAGCTCTTCGAATCTGGTTCCCCAGGGTACTCACATTTAAATTATGTGGACTGTACAGTGAATTTCCTCCAAGACCATCACTGTAGCCTCCCGTCTGATTGATAACATGACGGAGGGTATCCACCTAGAAGTGAGACGAAACAAAATTCATCATCCCAAATCTATTAAAACATCATCATTTACAAAAGGAAACAATTTGAATTATGTGTGCCATGAGGGTTTAGCATCTTCAATGAAAGACAAATTTATCAATCAAATGTGACTGGCAGAATTTCAGCAATTCTTTGCATATTTAAACTCACACGTCTTTGTTTTTCATGGCAGCCCAACAATAACACCTTCGTGGCAATACAAACTTTCCATCTACATGGAAAATGCAAACTTTCCATCTACATCGTCAGCAAAATGTGCGTGGCTATGGGTGCAAACTACTTATAAATATGTATACTGGATCTCTGTCTCACACACACACGCACACACGAGCACACATGCACGCATGCACATGCACACCCAAACACACACACACACAAGTAGTTGCTCTCAATTAAGAGGATGAGAAAATATACTTTAAGAACTCAGGGGCTTTTTTTATTCTGACTTTACAAATTTCAGAAATGAAAGAGTGATATATTTTTAAACCACACATACGCTAGCACACACAATTTGTTGTTGTTGCTGTTGTTACAAAAGTAAGATGCACCAACCCTATCCATGAGCTCAAGCCAGAGCCGAATGCATTCACAAAGTTTATCAGGTTTGAATCATCAAAAGTCACTGTTCACCTGACTTCTCGTTAAATTAAATGGTGGGGCAGAAGGGTCCCATTTGGAAGCACCCAGCACAGGTTCTGCATGGATGTGCAGACCACTTCCACGGTAAGAGTATGGAGTTTTGAGCCCAAACCCTACCCTGCCAGAAAGGCCCCAGTTAGGGCATTTCTCCTACCTGTGATTGCACATTGGCTCCGACTTGGGACCCTTGGTAAGAATCCCCATTCAGACTCTGCATGTTCATGAACATGTCCCCAGAATTTGGGAGGTTAAAAGAACCAGAAGAACCTGGAAAGGAAAGAGTTAAGTAGCTGAATAACAGAGAGCTACACACATAATCCTCAAAGACCTAGAGGCAGGGAAAGGAGAAAAGGTGCAGAAGGGAAAGGTTGTGTACAACATAAAGCATTTCCGGATCTAAGAAGATGGAGAGTAACTCCAAAGAGGTAGGTCATGCAGTTCATTTTGCAGCTAGGAAAGTCCTACCAATGGGGAAGCCCAAATAAGAAACAAAGAGGAGATGGAAGCAAACAGAAAAACACCAGGCCGCCCCCTTGTTCGCATTTCTCTCTAGGACTTGGTTGTTAAGTGAGTTCTTCACCGTCATTAACTCTCATGATGGACAGTCATGTGGAGAAGAAACATTTTTTCTGAAGCTCTTTCTTAGCCATACACCTTCTACCTAAATTTCATCTGTTCATGTTTCACTAAAAAGAACAGAGGGTAAGGGGTCTGGGGCGAGGTAGGTGATGGGGGAGAGGGCGGGAGAAAGAAAACAAAACAAAGAAATAATAACCCTTCGCTTTCTGAACTTTTAAAGATATACTTAAAAGATCTCCTTAGAAAAGTGCCTTGAGTCTACGGCCATACCACCCTGAACGCGCCCGATCTCATCTGATCTCGGAAGCTAAGCAGGGTCGGGCCTGGTTAGTACTTGGATGGGAGAAAAGTGCCTTGAATTGCTTCCCAAGTCCATCTGCCTGGACTGGCTGCACACTGTTCACGGTTAGCCAAGTTCCCTGTCATGTATAGATATTTCTAACTCCATCACGAACGTCACGAAAAATGTGGCCCAAATGTACCACGACATTGCGGACACTGCATCCGTGTATGAGGCACTGCACCCCTCACGGCTCATCACCTACCAAGTCAGCACAGATGCTAAAGAAATGCCAAGAAGGGCAGCAGGCTGGAGTCTGCAGCTGTGTTAGGTAGGAAGCACAGCTGTACCCCAACATTTTAGCTTCATTGCGCACAGCACCAGGTCACCTTCCCACTTCCGCTATCTCCTTCATTCTTTGACAAACCACTATGGACCTTAAAATGATACATGGAACAATATAGTTAAAATATTTATTAGTGATAGCACTCTGCATAACTGCTGAATTAAAAACCACCATGAGGTGTAAATAAAGGTTCCAGAATCTACCAGTAGCGAGTAGCACTCATTATGAACAGTGGGCTTATGGACTCTGGCCATGCACTTATTCGCCCGGCCCTAGAATAAGCCCTCGTTTTAATATAAATCTTCCTTTATAACTCCACTGGGTCCTCAGTAGGGCTCCTGTGTCCTGGCCTGCGGGACCGGGTTTTGCGGCACAAGGCTGCCCGAGCTGAGTAGGGAGCGAGCGGCCGGTACGCACCAGAATTTGGCGTGGTGGGCGAATTGGTCTGGTTGTTCTGAACGGCGGCGGCGACTGCGTGTGCGGCCGTCACGGCAGTCTTTGCAGCATAGAGGTTGGCTTCTTCCTGAAACTTGCCGATATTCTTCTTGTACCTGATTCGTTTGTTGCCAAACCAGTTGGATACCTACAAATCGCAGGGACATGAGTGAGGGGAAGAGAGGTCAACCTTCCGGCAATAACCGTTGGATACCAAGAAGACACCTTGGGAAACACTCAGTTCTTAACCTACACCATGGTTCTCGAGGTTCGCTTTTGCTTTCTGCAAACCTCGACACTCAGAATAACACTTCTTGGAGTTAGCGACAGTCACATTAAAAAGGCCAGGAGCACTGTTCATAAAAAGTATTCAGTTGATATATACCGATCGGTATTTAAGTGTTCAGTCCCCCTAAAAAGGAGCTGAAAAAACTAAAGGGAACATTTGTTAAGTTAGGTAAATAATAAATTTTTGTGAAGGAATGACTTCTTGCTTTTGGGTCTGGAATGATTTTGGCAGTTGGACAGTAGAATCGTGTTTGGTCTGCTGAAAAGAGTTACATCAATTAATAATGGATGAACGACCCCTTTGTCTCCTGTCTTAGAAGGTTCTGTGTGTCTGCCAAGATGGCTGCTCAAGCTCGGCCAGTTACCACATGAGAAGGTCACAACTTGAAATTCAAATAATTCCAATAAGGTCAAATGCAAATACAGGGGAGCAGCTCTGATTTCATCAGGTGGAATATACTTGTGTCCTTTACACACTACTTATGACGTCAGCCCATGCAAGTGGAAGAGCTTTCAAAAGAGGAACTTGGCAACAGGAAGACTTCAGCACATTTCAGTGACAGCAAAACTTCAGCCCAAAACTCATTGCTCATAGTTACGTGACGTGTTCAGGCACCTATAGCTGAGCTAGATAAAGAAACAAAACCCACACAGCAGGTTATAAAAAGGTACCCACCTGCTATGTAAAAGGCTGTGAGCTCCCTTTTGCTAAAGTAACAGTTTAAAAATACTCTTTAATAATTTCTTAATAATCCGCCAAAGGGGCATACTGCTGTGGTATCAGGCTGGGTGGGTCACTGTTTTATTCTCAATAGCTATTCAGAGGCCCTGAGGAAAAATAAGGAGTCGTATGAGCCCTCCAACCCAGCTTACACCAGTGGGCATGCTTATTGACCTTCTCTGCCAAGAGTTTAATTGCCTTGGAAATAGAACTCTCATTCTTCAACCTATGGCACTCATCCTTCCAGAAGGAGCCAGAGAACCCTGGCAAGGAAGCCACGTGAGGAAGACAACGTTGGCCTTGCTGCTGCTCACATGCTGTCTCATACTGGGGAACGCACACAGACACAGGCAGGCACACTTGCTAGGATTCCTGTGGCAACCATGAGCATAGGTTCGTCAGACAGATATGAGCCAAAACTCCTCAGGAAGTAAATATGCTAGAGATCAGGACTTCCTAGCTGCTTCTGTTCCACTATTATTATTATTCCTCCCCCACACACACCCTTTAGGGACTGTATATGTCACTTCCTGCCTTCGTATCAAACAGTAGTGGTTATAATAACTATCATTCGATGACTACCTCCTATGCGTCAAGCATTATGCAGAGCCCTCTGCATCCCTGGGCTGGGTGGCTGACTGAGGTGGTTATACAGCATAACACCTATTCCAAATCCAATGGCCTTTTCTCTCTCCTTCTTTGATCTTTCAGCAGTGTCTGATATGTTGTGTATGTGTGTGTTTCTCCAAAACTCAGCTCTTAGCCAAAACTCAACTCTTCTCTCTTCTCCTTGAGCAATCTTATCCATATTAATGATTTCAATCATTGTCTCTGTGTGGATGGCTCCCAGGTTTCCATCTCTAGGCCTAACTTGTATGAAAAATTTCGATTCTGGATGGTAAAGATGTTAACATATAAATGTTTTGTGACAATCTCCAACTCAAGAGGTCTAAAACGGGAGGAGGCAATGAGGACTGGAACCAGGCAGAGCAATGTTATGGAGAGGGCAGCTATCATGGGAGAGGCATTGGCGGCATTTGCCCAGGACCAGCTGAAGAGATCAGGGGAGAGGGAGAAGCCAGCGATGATGCTGGTGTGGAGCCCAGGCCTCCAGGAACATGGAGACAGATGCCCTGGAAGGGATTTCTGCACCAGAAGTCAGCCTCAGTGACTCTTAGGATACAGTCCCATACCAGAATTTTAGGACTCTAAAAACAAAAGTTTTGACTCAAAATTGAAAAAGGACCATAAAGGTATCCGTTCTGATTATGCTCATTAAAGCAAGTTTCCGCAGACCCTACCTCACGTTTCACAAGCACATTCTCAGCTCAGGAGACAGAACGAGAGCGTCAGTTCTCAAAAAGCTCCTTTAACATACATCCCTCTAGTTTGTCTGAATAAGACCAGCAGGCCTTTGAAAGAGTTAAATATTGAATATATCTACAGTGCAAAGGGAGATATTCCTGGTTGAGAGGGAATATGGCATTTCTTAAGTATAATTAATGAAAATTCCCCAACTCTGAATTTAGCAACAAAGGCCCATCTTAGAATTCTCCTCTTCTAAACAATTCTCTGTTGGATTCTGTACTTCGTAGTTAATATTACCTTGACAATCAGAGAAGCTATAATACATTAATGAAACCTAGCCTGGAAAATCAGATTACAGTTTTATTAACAGTTTCATAATTGAGGAATCTCTGTACCACTGAAGGGTCTCATCTCTAGATACGCAAGAATCCCGTGTTTATGCATACCCCTGGACCAATCAAACAACAGTCATCACTAATAAAGGTTTATTTAATTCTCACAGTAAAATTTTAATATCACCAGCAGCCTGGGGAAGCTTTAGCAAGTGGATTTGCTTGACATCAGATCGTTTCTATTCTGCTAGTCCCAATACTTCTTAATCTTTAATATCAAGGCAATTAAAATTAATGGCCACTCATCCAAAGCTACTGTGGGCAGTGTTTCCTTGACACCAATTGTTTGATGGGATTACCTAGAGGTTAAACTAACAAGCAAGGTTTAATTGGAAGCAATGAAAGAAGCAGTGATCATACGTTATGTTTAACCTGCATAACCACATCTAAATGAATATCTAAAAATGTTAAACTATTTCTCAAATTAAAATATGCACGTCACATTCTGAGATCACAGATTTGGGCACTGCAGCCATCAGCCGTTAAGAACAGGCTGCCGCAACTAAGATCAGTGTAGCTAATGTACGAATCGACACCTAAGTTCAGGAATTTCTGTCACCTTTTAAAAACAGATGGGTACAATTAGTTGCAAGTGAAATCTCCACCCTCACCCTGTAGGAAGCACCAAAAGCCGTGGATCACATGCGTCCCTCCTACACGGTTCGCACCGTGGAACCAGGCCACGCACCGTGGAACACATGGGACAGTGAGCAGAGCAGAGCCTGCGCCGTCTCGGAGCTGGAATGGTCTGTACGTTGGTCCCAGAACAGAAACACAGGCAGGAAATTGGTGGAGAGAAAGGGAATATGCTGTCCCGTGCTTCTCTTTTGAGCCATGTATCAAGGATTTATGACTCTGGACTGTGCAGAAGGCAAAGGGCCAGGCAAGATTTTAAGACCAATTAAAAAAGACCAAAAAAAAAAAAAAAAAGAGAGAGAGAGAATAAAAATACAAGTACATGCCTCCTTCTATTCATGTTCACAGCTCCTAGACTGTGAGCCTTTGGCAATTGGGGAAATGAGTAGGGAACATTCTGCAGGCTGCTGATTTTCCGGGGCCCCTCTACAAGGCCAAGAAGTGGCCAGAAACACTTCGGTCTCACTGTTTACTAGAGCCATGCATTTCCCTAACTCAATCCAGCAGCAGACTGCCAATCACTTTTAAAAGGTCAAATATTTTTATATGCGGAATCTAAAAAAAGACAAACTCATCGAATTGTTGGGTATGTTAATGACTTGGCCCACGGCAGTTATCTGATGACTACTACCTGTTGCTATCTCCCATGTCATACCAACCAAGGAACAAGAAACCCAGACTACACAGGTCGCCCAAAATCAGACAGCGAAGTGTCATAGTTCCAGGTTTCAACACCAGGATCCCCCATCTGTTTTTTCCTTTTTAATAATAGTTGGGATGTTTACTGAGTATCTATTATGGTCAATACTGTACTTTGTGGCATAAGGAGATAAAAGAACAAATAAACATGTACCTCTACCTGCCTAGAATTTGCAATCTGATGATATAACAATGCAAGATGCTCAAAACAATTCGTAAAAATTGCAGGATAGTGGTGATCACACACCCAGCTGTATAGTATAGATTCTACGTGCAGCAGGCATCTGGAGGAAGAGATGTGCCAGCAGGTCTGGGAATTCAGAGGAAATTTTGGAGGGGAGGAGGAGGGGCCTGAACTGGACTCAGCTTCAATTCAACTCAACAGTATTTTTTACTGAGACTGCCTATTTCTGGGCACAAACCTCTAGAAGCTCTGTTGACACAAACAAACCAAAAAAGTCAGTTGCTACCTCCCTCCCTCCTGCTCTGTAACTTAATTCCCTTTTCCCCCTCTCAAATTCTAAACCCTTCTATTGTAGTGAGAGAGGAAGGAGAAACCATTCTAAAGGAAAAGAGGAATGGAGATCCAAGGAGTGTCTCTGAAAGAAGGGACTTTGGAGTGGAGGACTAACAAGAGAGGGCCACTCCCACCGGGGAGAATGAGGGCACAGCAAGGGGCACTTAGGCACAGGTAATAAGTGGTGGGTGCTCCTAAAGGCAGGAGCAGCAGGCTCTGGGCTCTGGCTATGGTCCAGGACAAGGAAGAGTGCTGTTGCCAGGGGAAAGCCTAAAAAGGCGCCCTGCAAGCCATCTCACAGCTCCCTTCTACAGGGCCTCACTAGGTGGAGGAGGAGTAGAAGGAAGACAAAGGATGTGTCTGAGATTTCTAGTGGGGAATGGGTTCAGGTGAGGACACGTGAGGCCGGGTGAGGCAGCCTTCCCAGCAAGGTACCTGTCCTGTGTCAGTGGGCGGCACACTTTTTGCTAGAATATTCTCTAAAGAAATTTTGAATAATCAGGTACCCGCTACCTGCCTAGAATTTGCAATCTGATGATATAACAATGCAAGATGCTCAAAACAATTCGTTTTTTTTTTGTCCTTTGCACACTTCTGAAGTTGGTATCTACAATTTTTCATTATAAGTTTATACAGTTGTAAACAGTGCTATTTCAGTTTGTCATAAATGTTGACATTTTAAAATAAAACTGTAACACTATTCTTTAAAATGTATCCAACCAAATTTAAATAGCAAAGCAATTTGATACCCACAATTCATTTCAAAAAATACATAAACTTGCTTTTCTTTAACAGTCAGAAATTTTGCATTCTCTTTTGTTCTTAGAAGTGTATTTTCATTACATTTCCCTTCCATATCCTCCTAATACAAAATACTTTCCTGCTCTACAAAAAAAGGAAATTGAAAATTGTTTTATTTCCTATATTATAAGGATCTACACGTTTAATACATCTTTCTGGATTAAGCTATCATTACAATTACTCTAAAACTGATCAAAGCAATATAAAGACTTATTCCGATAAATAAAAGTACTTGTTTTAACTATCAAAAGTTTTTTTTTATATCACACATATATTTTTTAATGAGAGGGGTACAGCGTTATAAAGCACTAATTGAAGGTGGTTCGGTTATCACCAGCATTTTATACAATCCCTTGGTGGGGACCAGAGAGGGTCTCACCCTTTGGGGCAATGGGCCATCATATAAAGTGGGAGATTTCCTTTCATCAAAGTGGAAAAATGGAAAGTATAAAGTGGAAGAAGGGAAAAACCCACACAATGCTTACACCACAGCCATCTTCTGAGGCTCATGGATTTTAAGAAAGAGTTTATACACATATAAGGAAAGCTGGTCACCATGCCCTAATACCTTCAGGTACTTTGTGGACCATGTATATAACCAAGTTCAAGACTGTTGTCTTAAGTGAACAGGCTAACTCTGGTTTCACTTCAACTTTTTTGTGTGAGTACAGTGCAAAAGCCCTCTGATGGGGTGTGCTTATTAAAGACCCCTGGCTATAAAAGTGGGGCTCAGGTGCCTGGGTGGCTCAGCGGGTTAAAGCCTCTGCCTTCGGCTCAGGTCATGATCCCAGGGTTCTGGGATCGAGCCCCACATCAGGCTCTCTGCTCAGCAGGGAGCCTGCTTCCTCCTCTCTGCCTACTTGTGATATCTGTCTGTCAAATAAATAAATAAAATCTTAAAAAAAAAAAAAAGTGGGGCTCATTCAGGCAACCACTTCCATGTGTCACCATGACCTTTTGGAGCTAGACCAAGAATGAATTTGTCAGCTTCAGGAAATCAAAAACAGTCTGATTAAAGAAGGAAACCTAAGGAGATAGACATAGTTTACTTAATATTTAGCATAATCTTTCTGGAGAGTAAGCCAACAACTATGCATAGACCCTTTGAATCAGCATTACTAAGACATTACCTTGAGGAAATATTTAGAGGTATATGTGTAAAGGGATTCATTACAGTCCTATTTACACTAGGAAAAAAAAGTAGATTTATAGCACATCTGTACAATGGGATATGATCATTGATTAAAAATCATGGGGGCGCCTGAGTGGCTCAGTGGGTTAAGCCTCTGCCTTCAGCTCAGATCATGATCCTGGGGTCCTGGGATCGAGTCCCGCATCGGGCTCTCTGCTCAGCGGGTAGCCTGCTTCCTCCTCTCTCTCTCTCTCTCTGCCTGCCTCTCTGCCTACTTGTGATCTGTGTCTGTCAAATAAATAAATAAAATCTTTTAAAAAAAAATCATGTTGAGGAAGAATATTTATTGACATGGGGAAATATTCACAATATATTATAAATAGGAGCAAAGGACATTTTTTTCTTTCATATGACATGAGATTTGGGGGGTAAAAATACTCACATATGCACAAATGCACACACGCATATGTACAGGAAAAAAGTATTAGGACCCACACACCACTCAGAATGTGATTATCTTTTAGAGAGGATTTATAAGTCATTTCTATGTGTTTTTCTGTATGTTTTCAAATATTATCCAAATTGATTTCAGATAAGCAGGTATTGTTTTTTTTAATTAGAGAAATGTACTTTACAATGAAAAAAGCAACCAATCTCCCTCTTTGAAATATTGTTTAGAAGCCATTTAACAATCTCCAGAAGTACACCAGGCCCTGTGCTAGCCCACACAATCACAGAAATCGACAGTCCCATTCCTGTATTCTATCAGGAGGATAAGCTTGGCAGGTCCGAGAATTCTTGAAATAATTAAAATCAGACACTTTTTGTAAATCTCAAGCTGTTAAAATTTCCCAGACTGCTTTGAAAACTCCATGTTCAAATTATGAAGCTAAACCATCTACAATGTCTGTATAGTCACTGTAAACCAGTTTATTAATTAGTTAGCATTAGTTGTATCTATTTCACGTTCTACCACTACATTTATCATTTTAACAACAATGTTAAATAAAAGAGAAAAATTATTACTTAAAGACTTAATCTTGAAGAAGCAGAAATGCAGAACTTCAGAGTTCATCCTTAGTTTTGCTTCCTTGCATAAAACACATTAGGGAGAGGATCAGCATTTGTTTGGAAAAGCAGCAGCTGACACTAAAACATCATTACTGAGATTAGAAAACTGAAAATTTATGAAGCACAAATCTTAGAAAAATTTGCCATTGTGTTTCCCCTGTTTACTTGTGATGCATACTTTATGTACTGTGCCTAATTAAATGCAACAGATTATGAAATGTTGAAATGCCAAGTCGTGTATAATGGAACATGTAGCATATTTATATGGTAAACAATTTTACCTCTAATAAATAGTTTTTCCCTAATCAATATGTTTTCATCCCCATTATGTGATTCGATTTGAAATGAGGGATGGGAGCCAGATACTGTTCAATTTTTAAAGTTAATGGTGTTAATAAGCTAAATCTCATTCCACTCCTCTCCTTCCCAAGGGTGCACAGTCAAGTTTATATAAGGACGGAACGGCTGGACTCACCATAGACAACCATATGTGTGCATTCCCTTGAGAACCCAGAGGGCAGCTGGAGTGAGGGCCTGACAGCCAGACAGACCTGGGTGTGAGTTCCTGCTCTGTGATTTCCTAGCTGTGCTACTTTCATGATGTTGTCTAGAGTTCTCCCTTCCTGGCCTGCAAGATGGAATAACCATACCCACTCCTAAGGGGCCTGTCAGGAAAATTAAATGAGAAAACATGTTAAAATGCCCAGGACTGTGCCTGGGATTTACTAGGCACCCTCCAAAATGCTACCTTTCCCTTTTTTTAAAGAAGCCACAACAACAAACCCTCTGTGGGCTTTGCTTGCTCCCTGTAGTCACTAAGGTCAGGGTTTCACAGGAACGCTGGGTTCTGGGAGAGCCAGTCCATGCTCCCAGTGCTGGAGGAGAAGGGGGGAACTGGCAACAGGGAACAGGCAGCAGTGAGAGAAGGAAAAAGGGGTTCCCCCCTGCATAACAGAGCATAATAAACTTCCTACTAGAGGTGGGTAACACCCAGACCGAGAACTACTGTCTGCCACACACCTCTGGGCCAAGGTCAGGCACAAAGAGCTGACAGCAGTGCCTGAACCTCCTCATCCCTCCTCACTCCTGTCCCAACATAACCACATGCAAGACAATGCACTGGACCGAGAATCTGTAGGAAACTGGGGTTTGGTTCCTCTTTGTACGCATATTTATAGCAGCAGCCATTACGGAGTTCATTATTACCTGCATTATCCCATTTAGCCCCCTCAAAGACCCAGTCTCACAGACTTAAAAACTGACGTCAGAAAGTTTCTATAACTTGCCTGAGGTTACACAATCTTTCTTGTCCCTTTCCTCCTATGCCTTATCTAATAAGACCTGTTTTTTCTTAGTACTCTGCAGAAATTGTTTACTCAATTTTATCTCTTTTCCATTGTATTAAGTGGCTAGGGCTACAAGAGCAATATTCTACCTTGTGAGTGCAAAGTATTCTTGCTCTTTTAGGGTTCAAATGTGGGCTAGCCCACAAATCCAAACCATTATTTTTTTCTTTTTAGGAAGTAAGTTCCAAATTCCTAACAACTGACTTGAAAACCAATTTTTGAAATACAACCCACTTCTAATGGGAGAAATGAACAAACAGAAATTCAGTTTCCATAGTATCTGAAATAATCTAAAACAGATTCACATGTCAAGTACTGTATTTTTTTTTTAATTTGAGGATGTGAAAAATTTTATCGCCATAATGTACTGACACCCTTACAGTTTGGCTTGGCCCTTTCTACTCTATGCATGATAGACTGATAACTGCTCATGACATTCACAAAGAGGCTCATCTGCAAAAGTATATAAAACGTCAGCCTCGCAGCCATAGTACACAGAGAACAGATGACACCGTTCATCTCCCTAAAACACGTGCTTCAGGGTGGTTCTAAATTGCCACAGATGATGTTTTCAGCTAAAAATTCTTTTCTTTAAAATTACTTCTCTCATTAAAAAAAAAAAATAAAAATGTGTTAGGTGTGCAGCTGAATAGATTCCACGGAAAGCCTGGCAGGTTTTGAAACACTGACACATAGCTGGAGAGTGCCTCCTGCCAGCTCCACGGGAAGGTGGGGCCGTCTCCCAGTGAACACACCAGTACCCCCAAATTAAGAATCAAGAGCACTTTTTAAACAACAGTGAACTAGATATTTTGTCCAGATAAGTTTCATGTAATAGAAAACATCAAATATATTCAGTGTCATGTGTGAAGAACCCCTATGGCCAAGCCTTTTACCTCCTGGAAATCCATATTTATTCAACCACCACTCCTGACTAAATATACACCCCAGTTCTCTTTGCTTTTTAAGAATCCAGAAGCTTTCACTGAATATATTTAAAATGGTAATACCTATCCTTAAAAACCTTTCAACATATATAATTATTTCTCACTGAAAATGAATCACATGCATTTTTAGAATAAAGAATATACCAATGGTAGATCTATTCAGAGACTAAGAATTTAGACACAACCCTACTCGCCACTCACTCACAACCACGGACCCTCTCTGGCTCTCACCTTCATGGAGCCTGTGAAAAACTAGGGGCTAGAGGCTGCTAGCACACTGGTTTGCCTGGAGCCTCTTTCCCCTTTCTTCTGGAATCTTGACAAGGCTTTCCAGGCACCACATAACCAGCAGGAACACTCTAGTGAATGGGTGACAAATTAGCATTTATTGAGTGCTCATGATATACCAGGCCCTGTGCTAGGCACTTTACATATACAATCTTATTTAGCCCTCCAACCTCTAAATACATGATCACCATCCTAATCTTACAGGTTGAAAAATAGAGACTTCAGGTTAAATAATTTGTTCAAGGTCACAGTGCACCTTAACAGTGGTGGACTGGTCTGAGTGACTTCTCTCCACCTTCCTATACCAGATGTATGGTCAGCTGGAGTTAAAAATGCCAATTTCTCAAAATAACTGATATGAAATGATAGCACTACTTCTCAAATAGAATGTAAGTAATGAAACTCAGTTTTGGTAAAGAATCTGGTGTACCTGCAGGGCAATGGTCTAAATACCTAATTTTAGAAAGTCAAGAAAGGAGAAAAAGAAATCAATTATACTACTTCAAAACTTCTTTCCCTTGATCTTCGATCCAGTCACCTGATAAGATCCTAGTGGGGGTAACCCAATTAGGTCTTTTATCCCCTTCTAATTCTGAGCTCTGAGATTTGTAGGACAAGTCCCAAGCCCAGGCTGCTGGCTGGCTCTCCCAATGATTTTACCTGTTGACTCATCACTGGCCAGATCATTCATTCCACACACATATAAAGAGTGCCCAGCAGGCACTGTGTTCCCCCAAAGCAGTCCCTGACCATCGCCTATAACCTCCCAAATCCAGGCTTACCCTCGCTGTCATTCTGTCCAGGACCATATGTCCTCTTGTAATTACAACAGTTGTGACATTTATACAGGGCTTCCTCTTTTTTTTTTTTTTAAAGATTTATTTATTTATTTATTTATTTATTTATTTATTTTGAAAGAGCATGAGTGAGGGGGAAGGGCTACAGGCTCCTTGCTCAGCAGGGAGTCTGATGGACAATGGAGAAACATGGGGCTCGATCCCAGGAACCCACAATCATGACCTGAACAGAAGGCAGATGCTTAACTGACTGAGCCACCCAGGCGCCCCTCTATAGGGCTTAAGGGCTAAGTACTATTCAAACCACGAAATACATATTAACTCATCATATCTACATAACAATGCAATAAGGCGGGTTCTATTACTTCCCTTATTTTATGGATGAGAAAACTTAGGCACAAAAATGTTAAAAGAAAGAGGGAGGAAGGAAGGAAAGAAGGAAGGAAGTAAAGAAGGAAGGGAGGGAGGGAGGGAAGGAAAAAGGAAGGGAGGAAGTGAAAGAAGGAAAGGACAGAGGGAGGGAAGGAAGGAAAGAAGGAAGGAAAAAGGAAGTGCATACAGTATGGTTCAGAGTGAATATCTGAAAAGAACATGTATATTAAGAAACATTACAAAGAATATCTAAGACACTGTTAACTGCTTTTGGGGAATATGACTAAGAGTCTGAGGTAGAAGGGAGGCTTTTGAAAGAAACAACTTTTGGTTTTGTTGAGCTCTACTACATGGTTTGTTTGTTTTTTTAAGATTTTTAATTTATTTATTTGACAGCGATCATAAGCAGGCAGAGAGGCAGGCAGAGAGAGAGAGAGGGAAGCAGGCTCCCCGCTGAGCAGAGAGCCCAATGCGGGGCTTGATCCCAGGACCCTGGGATCATGACCTGAGCCGAAGGCAGAGGCCCTAACCCACTGAGCCACCCAGGTGCCCCTATTTTATATGGTTTTTAAGAATTTTATTAATCTCTGCACTTATCTTCATTATTCTTTCCTTCCACATTTTTGGTTTTAGTGTCCCTTAATACTTTTAGATGGATCCTTAACTCACTGATTTTCAGCCTCCGTACTTTATATACATATAGAAAACATACATACACACTATATATAACCATATATTATACATGATAAATATATAAGTATATACTAATTATATTATATCTATATAATAACCATACTATATGTATGATATATATTTAAAGCTATACATTTCTTTTTAAGCATGGGTTTAGCCTCATCCCATGAATTTTGATAGGTGTAATTTCATGATCATTCAGATAAAATATTTTGCCATTTTCATTGTGGTCTCATTAGCCCATGAGAATATTAAGAAATATATTGTTTTATTTTCAAACAGGGGAATTTCTAGTCATCTTCTGTTATTGAGTTGTAGTTTAATTCCATTGTGCTCAGAAACATATTCTGTATTAAATTACTTAAAATTTGTTGAGAGGTATTTTATGGCTCAGAATGCAGTTAACTTTCAAAAATGTTCTGCAAGTACTTAAAAAGAACATGGATTTTGTAGTTGTTGAGTATACTGTTCCATATCGATCCATTAGGTTGTTTGCTAATCATGGTATTCAGATTTTCTGTATCTGTGCTACTCAAAGTGAGGTTCTGTAACCATTGCATTAGCATCACTTGCGAGCTGCAAATCACCAGGCCCCATCATAGACCCTTAGAATGAGAACGTCCAGGAACAGGACCTCAGAATCTGTGTTCCAACAAACTCTCCTGATCATTCTTCGTATGTGTACTAAAGTTTGGGAAGCACCATTCTATGTCTTTAGAAGATTACATGTGTGTGTGTATGGTGGTTGGCGGGGAGAGGGATGTTCAATGCGCAAAAATCTATACTGATTGTGGATTTATCTATCTTTCTTGAAATTTTATAAGTTTTTGCTTTGTGTTTTTTGAGCTTCTGCTCAAATTGGTATATACAAAGACAGAGCTGCTGCTGTGTCATTATTATTTAGAGCCTCTCTTCATCTCTAGTAAAACTTTTTGCCTTGATGTGTTCTTTATCTGATATTAACAAAGAAACATCAATCTTCTTTTGGTTATTGTTTACATTTATATTTTTTCCCATACTGTTATTTGCATTCTATGTCCTTATGTTTTAGATGTGTCTCATAAAGACCCCATAATTACATTTCACTTTTATGTCTTACCTGACAATATTTGCCTATTAGAGTACTCAATTCATTTATACTTAGTGGAATTACTGGCATATTTGGGTATAAACCTACCATCTTACTAAGTGGTTCCTATTTGTCACTTACAATGCTTCTCTCTCCCCCTTTCTTGCCTTCTTTTAGATAACTTATTTAAAAAAAAATTACTCCTTCTTTTTAAACAATTAAAAAAATGTTCCTTCTTTATTAGTGTGGAAGTTATATATTCTTTTAGTATTCTTTATGTGACTACCCTAGAGATTACACATTCATGACTATCAAAGTCTAACTGGTACTTTTATATTAACTGGTACTTTCATTAACTTTTGCAGAAAACGCAGGAGTATTAGAACACTTACCTTCCCCTCATAACTTATGAGGCATTATTGTTGTATATTTTAATTCTACATGTATTATAAACCAATAGGGCACTACCATTATTATTATTATTTTAAACAATTGATATTAATTTATATTCACACATACATTTACCCTTTTCTTTCCACCCTTCCTGCATCTCCCACCCTCTACTTTGGTACCTTTTTTATTTCTGCATGAAGAATATTTTTTATACTTCTTCTTGTGAGAAAATGGTACAAATTCTCTATCCTCTCAACTTTTTACTTTATTTCAACCCCATTATCAAAGGATGCTTTTAGCAGATACAGAATTCTAGGCTGACATTTAATTTAGCTCATCTCTTAAAGATATCATTCCACTGTACTATGGTTTTATTCTCTTAAGAAATCAGTTGTTAGTCTAATTGCTGTTTCTTTGAAGGCAATCGTATTTTCCCCTCTGGCTGCTTTTGTTTCGGCTGTTTTCAGTGTGGATTTCTATATACTCATTCTGTTTGAGGACTGTAGTTTTTCATGAGTCTAGGGCTTGGAATCTTCTAACAGTTTTGGAAAGTTATCAGACTTCACATTTTAAATACTATTTCTGACCCACTCTTATATTTGCCTCTGACGCTCCAATTACATTTATGTTAGAGTTCTTACTGTATCCTGAATGTCCCCGTTCTTCTGATTTCCTATTCTACTGTCTCTCCATTCTTTAGAATGGTTATTTTCTTGTGATCCATCTTCCTGTTCACTAATTTTCCCTTCAACTATGTCAAATCTGCTTTTAAAGCCATATACTGAATTCTTAATTTTGATTACTATATTTTTGGCTCTAAAATTTCCATTTGAACTTTTTTATGATTTCCAACCCTCTGATAAAATTTTCCATTTTTCTTTATTTCCTTTGATATATTAAGCCCTTCTTTTACAGTCCATATATAGGACCCTTTTATTTTCTAGATTTCTATTGGTCTGTTTCTATTGTCTATTGTTTCTGTTGGTTTTAGTACATGTTGCCATGTCTTCTTGTATGTCTGTTTTTCTCTGCTTTGTGCCCAGTGCTGTGTTTGCTTTGTTTATAGAAATAGCTTGAAGCCTAGAATGCTGCTATCTTTTTCTACAAAAAATTAATTATATTTGCTTTGTCCAGGCACCTACAAGTACTTATAATCCAATCTCAAAGACTGAAGTATTTGAAGCAGAATCTATGTACTTCCAGTGTACCCTTGCTTGAAGCAGCCCTAGCAGTCTAAGGCCTCACTCAAGGGAAATAAGGTAGCCTTCCCTGGTAGGTCCTAGACACCTGGACACTGATTCCCTACAAAGTTTCCAAAAGTACTGCTTAACATCTCAGCCTCATAGTCACTCTCTCAGAATTGAAAAATGACTCAAGGGACAGTTATTTCCCCTGGCCTTATTTTCTCCTTATCTACAAATTCCCAGGACAACATCATCCATTCCCAGGGCCTCAGCTATGTACTTAAGTGGATGATTCCCAAGCTACATATTTAACCTTGACCTTTCTCATAGGTTATACTTCCAAACTGAACATTCCCACAACTGAGGTGCTGAGGGCAATGCAAACCTGGCATAACTACCACAAATCTTTAATTTCCCCTCTGTCAAACAAGCATTTCCTCATGTGTTTCCTTTATCAGATCATAGTATCACCATCTTCAATTATGTAGACTAAAAACCTCAGCCATCCTCTAATATTCTTCACTCCTCACATTCACAGTCAATTGCTTACCCAATTTCCAAAATATAAGTTTTGCCTCCAAAATGCTTTTCAAATCCATCCCTGTTTTCTGCTTTCAGTGGCCTTATTTCAATCCTCAACATCTCTTTCCCAGATTATTCCAATAATCTCTTATCTAGTCGCTTTCATTCTAGTGGTTTCCCCTTCAAATTGATCTTATACATTGGTGCTAGACTTCTCTCTCCTAAGTCTGATCATACCACCCAATCCAGAAACCCTTACCTTCCTTATTTTCCTTCATAGCACTTATTAGTATGACATAATATATAATTACATTAGTATTTATAATTATACCTAATATTTTATGAATATGTACCTCAATTAAGGTATATATTATTCTTCTCTCCTCACTAGGCTATAATAAGCTCCACAAGGACAGAATCTTTGTTGTAGTCACTGTTAAATATAGCACCATGACCAAAAATCACTAGTTGAATGAATATTGTTGAATAAAATTAACATAAAACAGACATCTAAACTGCTCAACCTCATAAATGCAGACATAACTGCAGACATCTAAACATCTACACAACGTAATTCCAGACCTTCTCCAATCAAGGTGCTAGACCCTGTGATAGACATTAAGAATATAATGCTGAATAAGACTGCAGTCCTGGTCAACATGGAATTCACCATCTATCAGGGGAACAGCATTAAACAATTAATTTTTAGTGCTCACTTCAGCAGCACATATACTAAAATGGAACATTCATTATTCCGGGCACCTGGCTGGCTTAGTCAGTGGAATATGTGACTATTGATCACAGGGTCATGAGTTCGAGCCCCACATAGGGTGTAGAGTTCACTTTATTTTTTTTTTTTAAGATTTTACTTATTTATTTGAGAGAGACAGCACAAACAGGGGGAGGGGCAGAGGGAGAGGGACAAATAGACTCCTCACTGAGCACAGAGCCCACTGTAGGCAGGGCTCAATCCCAGGACCCCAAGGATCATGACCTGAGCCTGAAGTCAGATGCTTACCCAACTGAGCCACCCAGGTGTCCCTAGAGTTCACTTTAAAAACAAAACAAAACAATTCATTATTTAGTTATAATTGTGATAATTGCTATCAAGAAGAAGCATAAGAAACTATGAGAATACATAATGGAGGATATGAACTGGGAGTACAAGGAAAGCTTTCTTGAAGAACTGACAGTTGAAGTGAAAGAGTCATAATTAATAAAATGTTTATACATTTTTGTTGGGGGGTGGGCAGGGTTAGACCATTCCAGGCAGGAGAAACAGCATAAACAGCATAATAATAATTATTATTATATCTTCTCCTTACTCTGTGATAAGCACTCTGCTAGGTACTTTACATATATTATCTCACTGAAACTCCTATAACTTGATGGAGTACATGCTGTTTTTAATCCAAATTATACCTATGAGGAAATGAGGCACAGTGAGGTTGAATGACTTCCCCAGAGGTCACACAACTAATAAGTTGGGAGCCTTCCTAATCCTCTCAGTAGAAAGTAAACCCATCCTTCTACCACAGTCCAAAATGGCACCCAAATGAACTTGTGTACTCGCCTAGGTAACTTCTATGTCCTGTCAGCAACACATTTGTCTGTCTCCCCAAAGAAATCTGACATTTCTCAGGGAGAAGAACCCTAACTAATTCACCTTTGTTTGCCACAGTGCCAAACACGGTGCTTATAGCAGGCCTGTTGAATGCATCAGGATCTGTTGAATGCATTAGGAAAATAGCCCCCAAACCCACACAAATAATTTTGGCTGGATCAACTTAATTTATTTACATTGTTTGTAGCTTCTACTCTCAAAATCCATATTCACTTTAGAAAAGTAGTATGATTTCTGCATGGCTGACAGAAAAATCAGGAGAGAAGAGAAGCCAAAACACAAGGACAAAGGAAGCCCAAGAGAATCTCTGGAGAATGCCAGATCTCCTGGGTAGGAATATCAGAGTGAGTGAATGAGAAGCCGGCAGGCTTGAACTTGGAGCCTGTTCTAACTGGTGTCTTTGTTCTTCGGGCTACGCTGTGTATCTTCTGTTCATTCCTCTCTACCTACACTCTACACTGCTCTGGGCCACAAGATGCTTCTAGCCAAAGGAAGTCACTGGTGGGAGATAAGGAAAAGCAAGGAAAGTAACATCAGAGTAACCATTCCCCTGACTCCCTCAGCATAAAACTGCCTTTACTTAAGGTTTCAATCACTATCCTTCCAAATACAGCTTCTGCTGTGGGTATTCTGTGGGTGCTGGTAGTCCTTCCTCTCCTCAGGGCAAGGGGTAGTAACAGAACTGAGCATTACTAGCACTGCCCTTTGTGGTTTCCCTACACTCTGCCCACACTTCTGTTAATAGTCACTTTATTAAACTCTCCTCGAATTACTCTAATTTGAGTGTGCCATCTGTTTTCTTCTGGGACCCTGACTGATATATTGGCCTACTGATCTGACATGCCTCAGAGAAGCAAGGCAATGGAAAGTGAGATGCAATGATGAGGGACAGGTATGAGGAGAGACTGCTGGGAATACTCAAAGGGAAGAAATAGGCAAAAGAAGGTGAAGGGGACAAAAACTGGAGGGACCATGATTCTGATCATGGCTTCTTCTAGGTACAGGAAAACTCAAAACCACTACATCGAAGCTGCAAACTGTCTCAACCCTTAGTTTGGGCATTCTAATCAAACTAGTGTTAGGAGATTTTCTCCAAAAATGTCTATTTAAAATAAATAAAAATACCCAACACCACTGGAGCCAATTCGAGGTACCCTGCTAATCATGGCACTGTTTGTAGAGAAGACGGAAAGAGCAAATCAGAGGCTTCTGTTTTCTTTAAATCCTGCGGATACATGCCCTATCTGTACCGAGTGTTACAGCAGTCTCAAAGCTCCCATCTCTTTACAAGCTGCTCCTTTGTTCTTTGTACACTGTTTAATGACATCTCTCTCCACTAGGACACACAAGCTGAGCCTTTATAGAACACAGGGTCTATAGCCTTCTTTTAAGACAAGTGAAAGAGCCACTTTAACAAAATAGCTGCCACTTTCCTTCACCTTGTCTCCAGCTCACCAACTGCGTCCTTACAGGAGAAATCCACTCCTGCCTTCTGCCTACTGCCAGAGCAACTGAACAGGCCTTTATGGATAGCTGGAAAAGACACTGTAATTTGATAGCCATCCTTTTTTTCCTGTTCTAATTATTATTTTAACGGGCTTCTTCTTATTTTAATAGATTTTTTTAATAAGGAAATCTTACTTAAAAATTTTAATTAGCTTACTGAATATTCACTGCTTTGGAATAAGTAGTTTAATGAGGAAGGAGACCTCAGGCTACTAACTAGCCTGGAGTGTCTAAAGCAGCTTAGGGGGAAATGATGCAGCCCTAGTGACAGAAGCCCAGGCCTGGGCTGCACAAACAGGACTCGGCAGCTGGGGCTCCTGGGATAGAGGAATCACACTGCCTCTTGCAGGAAAAAAAAAAAAAAAGAAAAGTAAAAATCCAGTTTCTTGCTTTTTATCAAGAACCTCTGTGTAGGAAGAAGCCCCAGCGCTCTCACTTGTAAAGACTTGTGACTCTTTGTCAAATCACTTAACCTCTCTGAACATCAGTCTCCTCATCTGTAAGGGTTAGATAATAATTTTTTTCCACACTAGACTGTTATAAAAGTGGGTCTTGTGCACTGCCTTAAAAGCTCTAAAATACGTTAGTTGAATGAATGAATGAATGAATCTTAATGTTGCCAATTAACCTCTCTACTATTTCAGGTTCTCATCTGTTAAAAAAAAAAAGAAAATCAATCCTTTCTTTACAGTACATTTCAATTACAGTAGCAATGAAGAATAAGTGAGCATTTTTCATTCTAAAAACACCTAGCAGAGAAAGTAGGGCCAGGGTTCTTTAAACTAAAAATTGGAATCAGGAGAACAATGGAGGTTTTTGTGACTTGCTGATGTGAATAATCAATGCAAGTTAGCTCTATTTAAAAAAGTAAAGGCATATTAATATATGCTTCACTAATTAAGAATATGTGACAATTTAAGTATGATTCTCAATGCTTAATGACATTTGAAATAATTTTTTTGGTGAATTTTCAGGGTGCTATGTAAAAAAAGGGGAACTCCACCTTATTCAACCAAACCATGTCTTAAGAAACCAGAGACCTCAAATTCTGAGTTCAACCTGAAATTCTATGCAAAGGACATTTATAATATATTAGCACAAATTAATGTAGGACTAACATAAACTATAAATTTTTCACTTACCAGCACCTATTTATATAATATATAGTGAACTTAAAAAAAACTGTAATATATATTAACTTCACATGTAAAACCAAACTCCTGGGATGCCTGGGTAACTCAGTTGGTTAAGCGGCTGCCTTTGGCTCAGGTCATGATCCCAGTTTCCTGGGATCGAGTCCCACGTCGGGGTCCTTGCTCGGCGGGGAGCCTGCTTCTCCCTCTGCCTCTGCCTGCCACTCTGTCTGCCTGTGCTTGCTCTCTCTGACAAATAAATAAATAAAATCTTTTAAAAAAATAAAATAAAATAAAACCAAACTCCTGATCTCGCCTCCCCCTGAAAACCCTGCTCCTCCCAAATCCTTCCCCATCACACTTAATGAAAACTGCATCTTTCTGCTCCTCAAGCCAAAAATGTTCAAGCCCTTCTTGACCTTCTTTCTCTTCCATCCTATATTTCAACTATCAGTAAACCCTCTTGGCTGTACCTTCACAATTATCTGGAATCCAGCCACTTCTCACCACCTCTACTACAAACATCTTGGCCCAAGCCACCCTCATCTTCTGCCTGGATTATTGCAAAGACACCCTAACTGGTGGCTGCTGCTTCTTGCCTCCCTCACTCTGTTGTCCATACAGCCGTCATGGTGATCCTCCTAAACCTTAAGTCAGATCACACCATGCCCCAGCTTTCTACTTCACTCAGAAGAAAAGTCCGCCATTGCCATGGTGTCCAAGGCCCCTTCACAATTTCGATCTCACCATCTCTCTGACCTCATCTCCTACTACTTCTCCCACATGCTCAGGCAACTTTCACCTCAGGCCCTTTGCACTTACTGTTCCCTCTGCCTGGAATGTTCTTCACACAGCTTGTTCATCTCTTCTTCAATCTACCAATAGATATTTTCTCAGGAGGGGGGGCTTTCTTTAACCACTCTATTAAAAATTAATTGTACACGTCACTTTCTATTCTCCTTCCCTCTTTTCTTTTTCTCCATAATACCTATCACTTTATTCTAATTTATCATCTCATTTACTCATTTTATCTGTTTGTACTCTCCCAGGAAAATATAAGCTCCATGAGGCCAGGCTTGTCGTTGTTGTGTAAGTAGTAAACTTTTTAGTCAAGTGAAATATATATATATATATATGCATATATATATATGCATATATATATGCCAAAAAAGGGAACACATCATAAGTAAAGAGCTTGATGAATTTTCCAAAAAGTAAAGACACCCATGAAACCATAACTGAGATCAAGAAACATCAGGAGTGCCTGGGTGACTCAGTTGGTTAAGCATTTGGCTCTTGGTTTCAGCTCAGGTGGTGATCTAAGGAATCAAGCCCCACAAGTTTCTTTCTCCCTCTCCCTCTGCTCACCCCCCACCTCATATGAATGTGTATGTGCATTCTGTCCTGCTCTAAAATAAATAAAGCTCAAGGGGAAAAAAGGGGGCGCCTGGGTGGCCCAGTCATTAAGTGGCTGCCTTTGGCCCAGGGTCCTGGGATCGAGCCCCACGTCAGGGTCCCTGCTCAGCAGGAAGTCTGCTTCTCCCTCTCCCACTCACCCTGTTGTGTTCCTTCTCTCGCTGTGTCTCTCTCTGTCAAATAAATAAATAAAATCTTTTAAAAAAATTTTTTTAATTAAAAAAAAAAGAAAGAAAGAAATATCCTCTTTCCAATCACTATTCTCCCGAGGGTAACCACTTTTATTCTGACTTTTAAAACTAAGATTAATGTTGCCTGTTTTTGAGGGTTTTCTTTAGTAGTCTCCAGGGGTGTGTGGTGGCTCAGTCATGATCCCAGGAGTGGAGTGGGGCTCCCTGCTGAGTCTGTTTCTCCCTTTCCCTACCCTGCTTGTGCTCTCTTGCTCTTTTCTCTCTCTCTCAGATAAATTTAAAAACAAACAAACAAACAAACAAAGTAGGCTCCATGCCCTACTTGGGGCTTGAATCATGACCCTGAGATCAAGAGTCTCATCCTCTGCATTTTGCATTTTTCACTCATTATGTTTCTAAGATTCATTCAAATTGGGTCTATGTAGTTGTAGATCATCCTTTTTCATGGCTATACAGTAACCTGTAATGGGATTATACCAGAATGGATTTATCCATTTCCCCAGTCAATGGACAACTGTCTTGTTTTAAGTTTTTTGCCATCAAACAATGTTACAATAAATGCTTTTACACATGTCTCCTGATACACATACACAAGAAGTTTTCTAGGGCAATTTCACTTAGAGGTAAAATTATAGATTGAATGGTATAGATATATTCAAATTTATAAGATAATGCCAAAAGTTTTCCGAGAGGCTATACCCACTTACATTCCTAACAAGAATATTTAAGAGTTCCTGTACCTGGTATATTCTTGCCAACAATGTGTGGACTCAGTATGGTCAAATTTAGGATTTTCTGCCACAACCTGGGAAATGTAAAATGTGATTTCATTGCAGTCTTTAAGCACATTTTCCTGATTATTAATAAGAAGGATCGTCTTATATAATTGAATATTTATATTTCTTCTGTGAAGTCCTTATTTGCATTTTCCATTTTTCAAATATATTCTTTTTTTCTTGTTAATTTATGGGAATTCCTTCTGTATTTTGGATTTTAATTTTGCTTATACACTTACAAATCCCTTCTTGCAGTCTATGGCTGTCTTCACATTTTAAAAAAGATTTTATTGGAAATTATTTCAAACTTGCAAAAAAAAGTTGCAAAAATAAAAATAGTACAAAGAACATCTGTGTATGCCTTTTTCTCATATTCACCTGTTATTAAACATTCTGCTCCATTTATCATCTGTGTGTATTCATATATGCACACTCTCCCTCTGTGTTTATACATGTTTGTGTGTATGTGTTTATATACATACATGCACACATATATAAACACACATATACACACTTTTTTTTTTCTGAACCATATGCAAATCAATTTTATACATCATGGCCCTTTATCCTTATATAAGTCAGTGTGTATTCCCTAAGACCAGAGATATTCTCTTTATATAACTGTAGTACAATTACAAATTATAATTGACTTCAATAAATTTAACCCAATATCCTTTATGGTATATTTTCCCCTTTGGTACAAGATCTAGTCTACAGTCAGGTAGTGCATTTACCTGTCACGTCTCTATCCTCCTTTAGTGTGAAACATTTCCATGGCCTTTCTCTGACATTTTTAAAGAATGCTGCTCCCATCCTCCTTTTTTTTCCTAACAGAACACTCCTCATTTTGTTTGTCTGATGTTTTCTAGTGATTAGATTCAGGTTACATTCTTGGATGAGACACTACACAAAGTGCCCACCTATCCCTCTTTGGTGATGTTGCTTCTAATCATTTGATCAGGGTTTGTTTCATTTCTGCACTCTATAATTCCTTTTTTTTTTTTAACCCTTACAACTAACAAAGGGCCTATCGAGAGACAGCTTAAGACTACTTTTTTCATCAAAATTTCCCCCTAAGGGCGCCTGGGTGGCTCAGTGAGTTAAAGTCTCTGCCTTCGTCTCAGGTCATGATCTCAGGGTCCTGGGATCCAGCCTCGCATAGGGCTCTTTGCCCAGCAGGGAGCCTGCTTCCCCCTCTCTCTCTCTGCCTGCCTCTCTGCCTCCTTGTGATCTCTGTCTGTCAAATAAATAAAATCTTTAAGGGGAGGGGATGGGAGGTTGGGTGAGCCTGGTGGTGGATATTATGGAGGGCACGTATTGCATGGAGCACTGGGTGTCATGCATAAACAATGAATTCTGGGACACTGAAAAGAAATTTTTAAAAATTTTAAATAAATAAATAAAATCTTAAAAAAAAAAAAATTTCCCCAGAGGGGCATCTGGGTGGCTCAGTTGTTAAGCGTCTGCTTTCCGCTCAGGTCATGATCCCAGGGTTCTGGGATCAAGCCGAATGTCAGGCTCCCTGCTCAGCAGGAAAAGCCTGCTTCTCTTTCTCCCACTCCCCCTGCTTGTACTCCCTTTCTCACTGTCTCGCTCTCTGTGTTTAAAAAAAAAAAAAAAAAAGTTTCCCTCTAGATTTAATATCTACTGATGATTCCTGCCTGATCCAATCTCTACCAAAATGGTTGTATAATGTTGTTTCAGTCTTTATTAAGTACTTTTATAAACATTTTACCACTAAATTTATCAATCTTTTCCTTTGTTGCTTATACTTTTTATGTTCTTTTTAATAAATTTTTTCTTACTCTCGAAGTACTGAAGATATTTCCTTACATTTTCTTCTGAAGGTTCCTTACTTATTCTTAATTATTATTTTAAGCAGTATTTTAGGCAATAACAAATAAATCAGTTTCATATGCCCTGAATCTGGCAAAAATTGTATTGCAACAATTGCCTGTTATCAGTGGATTTCCATTTTTTTAGGTTAGTTTTGTATATGAACGATTTCTGGATTCTAAATTTAATTGTATTTTAGTATGATGTATATTTTAAACAATGCTTTTTCTCTTTAGAAAGTAGTTAACCTGTCAGATCTGGAACATTCTCTGCTTTCACTTCTAAACAACTTAAACAACAGGGCACTAATTTATAAGGCTAGCAGCTGATGTCTAATACTTAAAATGATAACATCATTGTTCCCACTTCAGAGATGTGTAGGAGGGGAACTGTTGAGGGGAAATTAACTCCTTTAGTCAGGAAAAGGGTAAAGAGGGAGGAAATTGTCACAATTTAATGCTTAAACAGATCCCTGAAATTCTGCATTTGAATGGCTGAACTGCGGGGGGGGGAAAAAAAATGGTCAGCAAGTCTCCTTTGTAGACAGACTAATCTAAGTCTATTATTTCCATGTCTCAAGCAATTACCAAAAAAATTTTTTTAAACCTAACAAAGCTGTTTGTCTATCAGAAAGTAAGTGAAATGAATATAGTAATGTGCTTAAAAAATAAGTAATGTGTTCTTAGTCTGTTTTAGAAGTAGAGCAAAACCTCCCTGGTTCAGAGCAGTCAGAAGGAAACTTTTCTGCCACTTATTACACAGCATGTGTTAGGCAAGTCCTACATTACACACAAAATGCTAGTACTACACTAATGAAAAGCCAGGATTGTATCGCTTTCAAAAAATGTATATAATCTGTGTTATTCTCCAATGGTAACTATGTTAGAAGTAAGAAAAGAAGCAAAGTCATGAAAACACTTTGACTGAAATTGGACCTGCAAACATTTGAATTCTAAAGTCAGAGAGCTGTTGGGAGAGCCGGAAAATGGGGCTTGGCATCATCAATTGGTGTTTAGCATGAGCGCAATCATTTCACTAGTGTTCAGGGAAAATGTGCACACCAGAAAAACACGCACTTAATTTCATCTTCCTGACATGACCCAGCATTATACTGTTCCTTCACAGCTCAAGTGGCGGTAAGTACTACATCACCCAGATAGGAATGTTCTATATGCATCTTCACAAGTTGGTAACTCAAATCAACTATATTCCATTTCAAACTGAGCAAGAGGAATCAAGATAAGCCACTATTTTGTAAGAGAATGACACTAATCTTAAACGATAGCTTAATTATAAACCGAAGATGGTTCTAGAAGTTCTAGGGAAAGTAATGCCAAAACAGAAGCTGGAAATCATCTCAAACCCAGACTCTAATTCCTTAAAGAACAATGACTTAAAATACTGATATAAAACTTTCAGTGGGATTTGAAGGGGATCTTTACTACTTGGACTTCAGAGGTACAACAGGAGTATTTATTTAGAAACTACTTTAAAATGTGTGTGTCTGGGGCACATGGGTAGCTCAGTGGGTTAAAGCTTCTGCCTTCAGCTCAGGTCATGATCCCAGGGTCCTGGGATTGAGCCCTACATGGGGCTCTCTGCTCAGCGGGGAGCCTGCTTCCCTTCCTCTCTCTCTGCCTGCCTTTCTGCCTACTTGTGATCTCTGTCTGTCAAATAAATAAATAAAATCTTAAAAAAAAATGTGTGTGTCCCATGACCAATAGGGAGCATCGAAATTTCTGCCAAGGGTCAGCTTTTCCTTAAGTTCCACTGCAACAGCTGGCTGGTAATCACCACACCTGCGTGCTCTAAGGAAAAGCTATCCCAATGTCAATCTATAAACAACTGTATAAGTATTTAAATAAAATTATATTTTAGAGCTAATGCCAGTAAAATATATTTATTTTATAAGTAAAATGTACTTATTTTATAAGGAGGTACAGTGGTTTGACTCCAATCCTCAACCTAAATACCCATCTATCTGCCTAAAACTAAATGTATTTTTGTTAGAAGATGACAGCTAATTTCAGGGCCACAATTTATTACAAATAAACATTAAAAAAAAACAGTGACAGGTATAAACTTAATTCTTCTGTTTAATTAGTAACAAGAAAGCAAAGAAATCTTTGGGACCCAAATATCATAGTATGGTTACCAGGAAAACACTTAGTGAATTCCTCAAAGCTTTCACCAAAGAGTTATATTAAATTTCCTTTCGGCAACAAATAAATTGGTTTCTCACTGGTAGAAGCTTAGGTCAGTCATCTAAATCAGGGAAAGCAAGACTACATGCCATTTACTGAAGAGTCACTTAAGAATAAACCGTGTCTCTCCCCATGGCATGTTTATGTCCTCTCTATCGAAGATTTACACTGGCGTGGTGCGTGATTATCTTGATTCCTTGCCACTTAGGATTAAAAAAAATTACCTAAGCTTTAAAAAGCTTCCATAAAAATGTGTAAACATCTATCTATCTATCTATCTATCTATATGCATATATATATATATATATATATATATTTTATCTTCTTTGATGATGGAACACATGGATCTGAAATTTGGTGATACCCCGAGAAAAGAATAGGGTTCCTGTATCAACAGGGAAACAAGACAGACCCATGGCGTCCTCTCACCTGTGACACTGTGATGCTGCATTTCTTGGCCAGCTCCTCTTTGGCTTCTTCACTGGGGTAAGGGTTACTGAGGTGTGAGTAAAAATATTCATTCAAGATTTCTGTGGCCTGTTTACTGAAGTTACGCCTTTTTCGTCTATGATAAGAACCAGAAGAGAATTATAGTTATAATTAGCCTTAACCAAAGGGGGATATGTTGATTAGAATTATATGAAAAAAATAGATTTCTATTTTTGAACATTCTTAGGGAATGACTTATCACAATGATATTGCAGTTATGCTCTTGGCATCCTCCAAAGCACTGTTCAAATCATTTTAAGATGTAGGATCACTAAAAATACAAGAATGTGAAGCACAATTAACTTGATTCTTTAATTTATTCAACAAGGATCTGATTCATTATAGGTACTCAATAAAGATCCAGTGGGAACAAAACAGTAAGGTCTACCAGAGAGTTTACAGGAGATTGGAGGGTTGAGGGAGAGAGCAGAACGTTAGGGGGGAAGAAAGTCATTAGACATGTATCACGGACATAAATACAAATTATGGAGACCATATCAAGTGTCATGAAGGAAAAGTATAAGGTATAACAAAAGCATATAAGAGGGAAATTTAGCATAGATTACAGAGTCAGAAAAAGTTTCCTTGTAGGAGTGACATTGAATCTGAGATCTGGAGAATGTGTGAGCATTACATTAGTCAGACAAAAAGTAGAGGGGAAGAGGAATGAGCAGAGAAAGTGGTTCTGAAACAGAAACGAACTTGGGAAGTCCAAAGGGGCAGAGGAGACTGGCACACAGTAAAAATCAGGGAATGTGTAAGTTGGGCATGGAAGGATGGGCAGGCACCAGATTATACACACACTTAGTGGATCCATAAGAATTTTAGGATTTTAAGTGCAACAGGAAGCTATTAAAGGCTTTAAGTTTTATGTTCCAAAAGGATCATTCTAACTGCTGAGAAGAGTTGGATGAGGGCATGAAAGGAAATGTAGATCTTTCAAAAAAGACTTTATTCAACAATTATCACATGATTTCTCTGATATGAGGAATTTGAGAGGCAGGGCGGGGAGTTGTGGGGGGTAGGGAAGGAAAAAATGAAACAAGATGGGATTGGGAGGGAGACAAACCATAAGAGACTCTTAATCTCACAAAACAAACTGAGGGTTGCTGGGGGGTAGGGGGTGGGGATAGGGGGGTTGGGTTATGGACTTTGGGGAGGGTATGTGCTATGGTGAGTGCTGTGAAATGTATAAGCCTGATGATTCACAGACCTGTACCCATGGGGCAAATAATACATTATATGTTAATAATAACAATAATAATAATAATAATAATAAAGACTTTATTCATTCATTTGCCGGAGAGAGAGCAAGTAAGCACAAGATGGCAGAGTGGCAGGTAGAGGGAGAGGGAGAAGCAGACGCCCCTGAGCAGAGAGCCTGACAATGAGGGGGATCTCAATCCCAGGACCTGAGATCATGACCTGAGCTGAAGGCAGATGCTCAACTGACTGAAGCCATCCAGAAGCCCCAGGAAATGTAGATATTTAAGGGGACAACTGCAATGGTCAAATTGAGAGATGATGGTAACCTGGCATAGGGCGAGAGTAATGAAAATAAAAAGATTCAAGATCTATCTGAAAGGTAAAAACAGTAGGACTTGGTGATGGATTGGATGGGGGCAGTGAGTGGAGAAGAAAGAGAAGGAAAGTAAGAAAAAAATACATTTTTTAACAAGTTTTTTTTTTTTAAAGATTTTATTTATTTATTTGACAGAGATCACAAGTAGGCAGAGAGGCAGATGGGGGGGTTGGGAAGCAGGCTCCCCGCTGAGCAGAAAGCCCAATGCGGGGCTCGATCCCAGGACCCCAAGATCATGATCTGAGCTGAAGGCAGAAGCTTAACCCACTGAGCCAGCAGGTGCCCCAGGAGAAAAATACATTAAGAATTTCTAGATTTTTCTGCATAAGCAAGTGTCTGGAATAAGGCATGATTTGTTCACAAGGGAAAGCAGGGAAGGAAATTTTCTTTGTTTTTACTGGGAAGGGGGTGGCAGAGTTAGAAGACCAAGTATTTATTAACAATTTCTTTCAAACAGCAAAAATATTACTTATGTTTGGGTTTTGTTATTACAATTTTAAAGAATTCCAGCCTGAAAATTAGCATTTGTCAGACTTCACTTTCAATTAGATCCTCCAGTAACTAGAAAATACGTCCCCAAATAATTTTCTTAAAACTATCTTCCAAATAATTTTAATGATCGTCTCATTTGTGATATCCTATACTCAGGAAAGAGTCAGTAGGCAGTTGTAAAACGTGTAGACCCTATGAGATTCTTCTAGTTAAAATGATGTCACTAACATGGCAGGTTAAGTATGTGATCTATGTCTCAACATTAAGGGGGAGTCAGGGGAGGAAGAAATCTAGGTCTGATCAAAACACCTCGGGTTAGAGTCCTAAAATTTCCTAATTTTAATAATTTTTTGGAAGGTTAAATCATCGGTTGTTTCCTGAAGGATGAAGAAAAAATTGAAGATCTACTTAGGAATTAAAATCTACAGGATATGATGATGAATTAAATGGGGGAGGTGGTCAGGAAAAACAGGGAGGGAAGGAAAGGAAGAGAAAGACATCAAGAACAGCAGTTGGGATTTCTGCAGGGGTCATGCATTCCTCTGATCTGAGGGCACTTGAAAGAGGCACCCTCTGAAAAGTGGGTATATGGGTAAGTAGGGTAAAAAAGGTCTAGGATAGGTATTGAAACTGTCCAATCTATAGATAATTATCTGGCCCAAATCTATAGATAATTACCTGGCCCATATACTATGATACAGTATCATATTTGTTGAGACCATACAAAAATGACCTACCCAAGAAAATCTAAGTTTCTGACTTCTTATGAAAATCTTGGAAGATCAGTCACACAAATCCCACGTTCTCAGAAGCCAGCCATAGACTAATGCTGAGTGATGGCTATGCCCCCAGACATGCACCCTTCTGTTCTAATCCTCATTGTCCCTCAACCAGCCACTCCACCAATCTATTATATGTAAGCATATGAATTGGAACTCTAAGTTTAAAACCTGGAGTCCAAAGCACCCTTCTTTGTTAGATGGGATGCAGCTCAGTTGATAAATGATTGAATAAAGCCAATTAGATTTTTAAAAGAAGAAGAAGAAGAAGAAGAAGAAGAAGAAGAAGAAGAAGAAGAAGAAGAAGAAGAAGAAGAAGAAGAAACATGGAGTCCAGCAGCAAGACTGAGGCTTGACACAAGGGCCTTTCTTTGGGAAATGAAAGGAGGAATGAGCAGGAACATATCTGGGAAAGCAAAGCTAAGTCTAGCTTATTTAGGAATGGTTTTAGTAAACACTGAAAAACGTCAGAGAACAAATTTATGAGCAGAATAAGATACCTCACCCCAGACAGTCTGGCTATGTCCAAACTACTAGAGCACTTCTACTAGAAGAGCAGAGGGACCTACGCAAATTTCTTCGTAAATGTTTCGCACTGGTACATGCTTCAACTTGTCCAATTATGTGAGTGTGGCCAAAGGAGAAGCCACAGTGAGCAAGGAAATCATGCATCTGAATGAGCATGTTTGCCTAGAACAGAAAAACCTTGGCTTCCCAGTGCAGAGGGCTTGCTGAAAGGCACTACAGGAATAGATGGAACCAAAGCTCAGCATTTGCATTCACTTGAAGGCATAAAACAGGAGAACTTGGTGTTATGCTTTATTTATTTTTTAGAAAAACATTCTGTAGAAAATGCCCATTAAGCATCCCCCTAAGTTCCTTTCCTGAGCACACTCTAAATGGCTTTGCCTCAGGCCAGTCTATAGCAGCGCCTCGGTCCCAGGGCCGTGTCCCATCAGCATCGCAACATCACTAACAGCAATCTCTGCGGGAGAAGGGACTCTGCTCCGAGCTCTGCCACCGCTCACTCTGACTTGTTAACATACTTCCTCTTCTCAGAAGAAAAATAAATCATTTAGGTGTATATATTATGAATGCAGTTATGTAATAAAAAAAAGCATACATGCTGACAAGAATGGGAAAATATCAGCAGAAATAAGGATAACAATTGTTAGGAAGGGTTTCTTTCTGAAGGAAGTACTTTAAAATATCTTTGTTACATATCTTTTGTTAAAATACTCAAAGTTGAGAAGCAATTTTGAAATTTTTTTTTTGCTTTCTGACACTACCTTAACTCTTTGACTTGAGATATTAAAAGTATGAAGCAGAAATATTCATTCATCTGCTTAGCCAATAAGTTACCTTTTGCAGCTTATTGCATTTAGAAGCTTGCTGGAATCAGGGGAATATAAACGTTCAAGACTTGGCGGTTGCTTTTCAGTGACAATGTGGCTTATGAGGAAGAGAAGAAATGTTCCTGAAAAGCTATAATAAAGGCAATCTGAATGAAGTTTGGTCTAGAGAATTGTGACAATGTAATATCAGTACTGAAGAGAAGGTAAAGACCAGTCCCGTGGACTGGACTTCCTAAAAAGGGAACATTTAGGCCGGGCCTGGAAGGATGAACAAGGTCTCACGAAATCAACATGAACACTCGCTCCATTTCAGGCTCCATGCTGGACACCCTCACAGATGACAACTCATCAGTGGCGACCAAGTTGGGGATAGGGTTGGGAGTTTACTGTGGAAGGCCAGAGATGGGGGGCTGGGAGGACAGGAGGGGTAGTGGTTCTAATCAGAGGAAACAGGTAAGACCAAGAGGGATTTCATTTTGTATTAATCACAGGAGAGAACAATTTAATGATATAAAGAGAGCACTAAAAATGTTAGAAGTTTGATCTAATAATTCCATTTGTGAGAATTAATCCTAGGAAATAATTCTAAAGATCAAGAAGTTTCAATGCATAAAGATTTTCACTGAAACACTAGTTTCCATAAACATGTGTTTAAAATAATATCCTATTTTCATCATTTTCTTGCTCCTTACCTTGTTTTATTTTCTTCACAGCACTTACCATTGCATTTCATTGCATAACTGAATAGAATACCATAGCACACAGGCATACCTTGTGTTACTGTGCTTCACAGATACTGCAATTTTGATGAATTAAAGGTCTGTGACAGTCCTGCACTGAACAAATCTATCAGAGGCAATTTACCAATAACAATTACTCACTTGGTGTCTCTGTGTCACATCCTGATAATTCTTGAAATATTTCAAACATCTCTATTATTATTTATTTGTTATGGTGATCTGTGATCGGTGATCTTCGATGTTACTATTGTGACTGCTTTTGGATGTCAAGAACCGTGCCCATCGAAGACAGCAAACTTAATAAATGTTGTGTGTGTTTGGACTGTCCTACTAACCGGCCATTCCCCATCTCTCCCTATCTCCTCAGGCCTCCCTATTCCCTGAGACACAACAATATTGGTATTAGGTCAATTAATAACCCTACTATGTCCTCTAAGTGTTCAAGTGAAAGGAAGAGTTGCACATCTCTCACTTGAAATCAAAAGCTAGAAATGATTAAGCTTATATGGGAAGGGATGTCTTCATTAAGCTTGGTAAAACGGGCCAAAAACTAGGCCTCTTGAGCCAAACCATCAACCAAGTTGTGAATGTAAAGGAAAAGTTCTTGAAGGAAATTAAAAATGCTATTCCAACGAACACATGAATGATAAGAGAGTGAAAACAGGGCACCTGGCTAGCTTAGTTGGTTGGGGATCTGCCTTCAGCTCAGGTCATGATCCTAGGGTCCTGGGATCAAGTCCCGTGTCAGGCTCCCTACTCAGCAGGGAGTCTGCTTCTCCCTCTACCCTTCCCCCAGGCTCATGATCTCTCTCTCTCTCAAATAAATAAATAAATAAATAAATAAATAGTCTTTTAAAAAAATTTTTCTTTTAAAAAGAGTTTTACTTGTCTGTATAGAAGATCAAATAGGCTAGAACATATTCGCTTAAGCCAAAGTCTAATCTAGAACAAGGCCCTAACACTTTTCAATTCTGTGAAGGCTAAAAGAGGGGTGGAGGCTGCAGAAGAAAACTCTGAAGCTAGTTGGGGTTGGTTCATGAGGTCTAAGGAAGAAGTCACCTCCATAACATAAAAGTGCAAGGTGAAGCAGCAGGTGCTGACCGAGAAGCTGCAGCAAGTTCTCCAGAAGAACTAGCTAAGATCATTAATGTAGGTGACTACACGAAACAACAGATTTTCAATGTAGACAAAGCAACCTTATCCTGGAAGAAGATGCCATCTAGGACTTTCTTTGCTAGAGAAGAGAAGTCAATGCCTGGCTTCAAAGCTTCAAAGAACAGGTTGGTTCTCTGGTTAGGAGCTAATACAGCTGGTGACTTTGAGGTCAATGCTCACTGACCGTTCCAAAAATTGTAGGGCCCTAGAGAGTTCTGTTAACTCTAGTCTGCCTGTGCTCCATCAATGGAACAACCAAGCCTAGATGACAGCACATCTGTTTACAAAATGGTTTCCTGAATATCTTAAAGCTCACTGTTAAGACCTACCGCTCAGGGAAAAAAAGACTGCTTTCAAAATATTACTGCTTACTAACAATGCACCTGGCTACCCAAGAGCAGTGATGGAGATGGACAATGAGACTATGTTTCCATGGCTGCTACAACTCTGCGGCCCTTGGATCAAGGAGAATTCTGACTTTCAAGTGTCACTATTTAAGAAATACATTTTGTAAAGATATAGCTGCCAGAGATGATGATTCCTCTGCTGGATCTGGGCAAAGTAATTGAAAATCTTCGGGAAAGGATTCCCCATTCTGAGGCCATTATGAACATTCATGATTCATAGGAAGAGACCCAAATACCAACATTAACAGGAGTTTGAGAGAAGTTGATTCCAAACCTCATAATGACTTTTTAGTGGAGGAAGTCATTGCAGATATGGTGGGAATAGCAAGGAAACTAGAAAGTGGAGCCTGAAGTAGATGGAATTGCTGCCATCTCATGATAAAACTTGAACAGATGAGGAGTTGCTTCTTATGGATGAGTAAAGAAAGTGATTTCTCTTTTTTTAAATTTTTAAATATTTTTTATTAACCTATAATGTATTATTAGCCCCAGGGGTACAGGTCTGTGAATCACCAGGTTTACACACTTCACAGCACTCACCATAGCACACACCCTCCCCAATGTCCATAACCCAACCACCCTCTCCCTATCCCCCTCCCCACAGAAACCCTCAAGAAAGTGATTTCTTAAGATGGAACCTACTCTTGGTGAAGATGCCATGAAGATGGTTGAAATGACAACAAAGGATTTAGAATGTGACATAAACAGTTGATAAATCAGCAGCAGGGCTTGAGAAGACTGACTCCAATTTTGAAAGAAGCTCTATTGTGAGTAAAATACTATCAAAAAGCATCACGTGCTACGGAGAAACTGTGAAGAGACAGTCATGCAGCAAACTTCACTGTTGTCTTAAGAAATTGTCCCAGCCACCCCAGCCTTCAGCAACCATCACCCTGATCAGTCAGCAGCATCAACACTGAGACAAGACCCTCTACCAGCAAAAAGATTATAATATGCTGTAAGCTCAGATGATGGTTAGCATTTTTTTTAGCAATAAGGTACTTTTTAATTAAGGCATGTACATTTTATTTTAGTTATAATGCTATGGCACACTTAACAGACTATAGTACAGTCTAAACATAACTTTTATAGGCGCTAGGAAGCCAAAATATTCATTTGATACACTTTATTGTGATATTCGCTTCACTGCGGTGGTCTAGAACCAAGCCTGCAATATCTCTGAGGTATGCCTATATTTGTTTACTTGTCTGTTTCGCCAAGTAGAATGTAAGTTCAACTGGGTCAAATATGTTAACCTATCTTGTTTACTTTTATAATCTTCAGCATAAGTAAATACTTGTAGAGGAAGGAAGAAAGGAAAGAAGAAAAGAAGAAAGAAACCATAATGGAAATTAATAGGGACAACTTAAATGTTCAAAAATGCAGGAGTAGCTAGGTAAATTATTTATCATATATCCATTTGGTAGACTTCAACCATTAAAATGCTTAAAATTAGAGCTTATACTATATAAAAATGTTTATTTATTCATGGTAAATTTTTAAAAATGCAAACCAAATCAGGCATATTGCACCATCACCAGAACATTTTTTAAAGCCCCCAAACCAGAAGGAAATATCCTAGAGTATTTTCAGTGATTTTCTTTCCTTACATAGCAAAAATGTGATGTTCTTTAACTTGCATTTTTCTATTCTATAGATTATCCAATTTTCCAAAGTGAGCTTGCGATTTTTTTAAATAGGAAAAAAAATAGAATAAAACTTCAAAAAATCTTAATAACGAAAAAGCAATTCAGGCAGGAACATGTCACATAAGGCCTTAAATCCTACGTTAAGTAGTGTGTATGTGAGTTATCCAGCACTGAAAAGCTACTGTGGTTTTTAAGCAAAGCAATTGGGGTATCACAGGGATACGCCAGGGCAGTGGGAAGGATGGGTATGAAAGGGACTGAGACTGGAGACAGGGAGACACAGGAGGGAACTGTGCTAGGCCAGGTACAAAAGGATGGACTGAGTAGTGTGAGCATGGAAAGAAAGAGCTAATATGGGCAATGCTGAAAACCAAGCACTGGTGAGTTCTGGTAACTGATTCAGTATGGAAGAAGAAGGAACCAGAAGTGATACAGGGCTTTCCTTAGCTAGGAGAATGGCAGTACAGTTAGGTGGCATACGATTCTCTGTTCTCTAAGAAAGAGCTCTGGCATGAACACTGTCCTACACACCTTGTTTTCCAGTTAAGAAGCTAACTTAGTTATTTTCTTCAATATTGTCAAAGTTGGATAATAATTACCACCTCTGTCAGATTGCAAGGGAGAGAAAACAAAACAAAACAAAACAGAAACTCCTTTCAAAAGCTGAAGACTGATCACAAGCTTCAGCAATGTCCAAGAGGCTTCCCCTCACAGGCAGCATACCAATACCCTAGGAGCTTGACAATTCTGCTACGTCATCTAGTAGGTGCGATGCACCATATACAATTGATCAACTCCTGCAAAACTTGGTGAAAGTTTCAGATACAAGGGAAATTTTCATCTTTATGGAAGAAACTGATAAGCTTTCTTCCTTGATTTGAAAAAACAGTATTTGGGGTTTTTGTGGTCATTGCTATTAACTACAACACATTTCCTTCTTGGGAGTATCAGAGTCTCCAAGCATTGTCTTACAATAGGCACAGGTAATGTAACACCGAGAAATTCTTAGAAAGCAAACCTTTGTTAAAACAGTTACATACTTAAAATTATCCTTAAAAATACTTTTATCCTTAAAAATATTTTTTAGCATCAGAGTTAAAGGCTATATCTTCCTAAGTCATTAGTAGCAGCAGTAATCCCATCTGTTTTCTGAGTCACCAAAATGGTAGCTACTAGTAGGACCACTCCCAGATAAGAGGAGGCCTCACAGTGCTGGCACCGGGAGGTGAATTACCTATCCATTGTAGAGAAGAGCTCTTAGCAAAATTAAAGAAGACTCTAGGACCAACTGGCCAGTTTTACAGAAAATAATATACAAGGAGTGAAAGGGGAAAAGAAAAAAAGCCATGCAACAGATTTGTGGCCTCACATACCTGGCATCAAGGAACCTTGATCTTAAAATCATAACTGCTTCACAAGTGCTTTGTTTGAGCTGCATCTGAATGGAACTAAATTTTCGATGGATGATGCCCACCATTCTTTCAATCTCTTTTGGGGAAATGGGACGTGTTCTACTCTGCTCTCGGAGAAGGTTCATCACATGTGTAGTGAATTCATTACATGCCTGTAAAGGGGGGAAAAAAAGTCACTCCTTAGGAATCTGGTATTTTATATTATCACACCCAAACATTAACATCCAAATTTCTACTTCATTTGCAATTGCCAATGGTATTATGCAGTGGGTAGGGGAAAATGAAAGCTAAGACACTTGTCAAATGGCAGTGATAGTCAGATGGGGCAGCAAGAATTCTGAAACTATGAATGGCCCAACATGCAAAGGAGGCATAGCACTCAACTGTCCTTCCACCCACCCTTTTCCCAGTTCCAAAATGAGGTTTTCCCACTGGAGGACACACTCTACCAACTCCTATGTATAAATATGAATATATGTGCATTGTCAATACTAAGCACCTCCTATTTTTCTCTGGGATTTTACATATATTCAGCAAATGTTTAATGAAGGGCTATGGAGGACAAACTCTTCCCGATGCTATTAAGGTAGAGAGAAATGAGCAAGATGTGCACTTGGTCTTTAGTACGATAAAATATATATAAGAAAATAATTCTCAAGTGTCACTGGAAGATATGATTAAGTGTTTCCTAAGTTCCAAGGAAGGAGAATTTTCATCTGGAGGCAGAGAAATCATCAGGCGTCATGGCAGAGTGACATTTGGGCTTCGAAGAATGGGTAGGATTTTTGAAAGGTGGATACAGGTGTAAATTAGGAAGAATGCTAGGCACAAGAAAAGCCTTGGAAATAATGAAAGGTAGCAAGTTCAGAGGATGAGAGAGAAAATGTAGAGGAGAAGAGGAATTCAGGTCCATGGAAGGACATAAAGGGCCTTGGATGAAAAGGATGCCAATGTCCTGGAATAATTTGGCTGTGGTGTGGGCCTTATCAGTAGATATGAGCCAGCCGTGGAAGATGAGTAAAGCCACTTAACTCCTCAGGGCAGGTGCAGCAGGAAAACAAGGATCAGACTTGGGTCTCAAACTTTTAAGTTAACAACCCTCAACCCTTCTTTCAGTTCACCTGTATTGTTTTAAATCGATAAAACCAAGTAATGGGGCCTACACTGAAATCTACTACTGCTTTGGTAAATAAAGCACCAGTCTATACCCTTGGATAAAAAGAACATCTTCTGGCATTTTCATTAAAAAGGCAAGACAGAGAGATTCTGTATCTTATAGCACAGATGCCCCTGGTAGGGCGAGCAGACAGAACAATCATTGATCACGGCAAGACATAGTTTGAAGCTGTAATAATGTCCACTTCCCTACATTGATAATGTACACTTCCCTGAACATTGCTCACACATAGCACATGATGCTTTTTCTAACTGCTCATTAGAGAACTAACCTTTCAAGTAAGTACACTGGGTGTTTCAGTTACTCTAAGCTTTACGGAGCTTTCCTATACATATTTCTAAGGTGAGGTAAAATAAGTGTTGCTTATCAGTTAAAGGGTGCTTTTTTTCTCCCCCACCCCCACCCGGCCCATATGTTTTAAGTCTTAAGCAATCTAAGCGAGTAGTGACCCTGTGTTACACTTAATAGGATTCTTCAGATTGTAGAACTGTGCAGTAGAGACAGACAGTGGGTATCCAATGAACATCTACTGACTGGTCAGTTGTATTACAGTTTGAGAGTAATGTTGATTAGCATCTCTAAGTACGTTATCCCTGCACAACATGTGAAGAATTCTTCACTTGCAGTCCATGGATAAGTTTAGAATGTCTACGACTCCCTGAAATCTTATCCAAGCTGTATGCAGATGTGTAACACCTGAAGGGGAGTTTTGTTTTCTTTTCAGATTCTTAGCCAGTTTATAACTAAAAGGGGCTAAGAATTATTGTCCTAGGTTATGACACAGTAAAATGTTAAAGAACTGTGTAGCTCTAAAATCGTAAGTTCTTTCTACCTTTAAGGAAACCAAAATAAAAATAAACTTAAGATTGTCCCCCATTATACTACTTACCCTACCTTAGGCCAAACTGAATATAAGTGGTCACCCTGCCAAGAAATATTTGTACATATTTTTTCTTGCACTTTCTCTAAAAAGATGTTCATATAATTTCAAAATTATGTAATTTGACAAACTCTCACACTCTGTTTTCTCTTTGATAAAATGAAGAAAACTAGATCGGCACTATGTCCCCACACAGGGATCAGAAAGTATGTGCTTCTATAGCTAGTTCCAGAGAATGTCAATAGATGGTCCAAAAGTACAGTATGTTTGGGAAATGCTGAGTTAACCAAAGTTTTTAAAGATTTTTATCTGTTTGTTTTTGCAAGACTCCTCAACACTAATATGGCAATATGCAGAATAAATCTTTAAGGGGGAATGGGAAAGCCAACTTTCCCCAAATAAATTAGGATACAAAAATCTCTTTTCTCTAGAGCAGTGCTATCCAAAAGAAATACACTGCAAGCCACATATGAAATTAAAAAACAAAACAAAACAAAACTCCAGCAGCCACATTAAAAAAAATAATCAAGTGAAATTAATTTTAAAAATATATTTATTTAACCCACTATATGAAAACTATTAACATTTCAACACATATTCAGTATTTTAAAAACACGGTTAATGAAGAATACTACATTATTTTTGGGGGTACACTTTCTAATCTGGGACATTCGCACATCTCAGTTCAAACTAGCCAGATTTTGGGGTCCCTGGGTGGCTCAGTGGGTTGAAGCCTCTGCCTTCGGCTCAGGTCATGATCCCAGGGTCCTGGGATTGAGCCCCGCATCGGGCTCTCTATTCAGTGGGGAGCCTGCTTCCTCCTCTCTCTTTGCCTGCTTCTCTGCCTACTTGTGATCTCTGTCAAATAAATAAATAAATAAAATCTTTAAAAAAAAAAAACAAAAACAACCCTGATTTCAAGCGCTCAATTACTCCCCATGGCTAGTGGCCACCAGACGGGACAGCACAGCTCTACAGCATCTTGCAGACTCAAGTGCTAAGAAAAACTCTTTGGGAAACCACATCCTGAGTAATCTTTGACGTTTCTTTCTTAATTCTTCCCCACCATGCATTCACACAAACACATGCAAAAGGACAGTTTCATTTACGAATGTCCTTGGTGAAGCAAGAGAAATTCTTCATTTTATTACATCTCAACCCTTCACTAGGTCAGTAAAATTCTGCATGACAAAATGGGAAACAAACAAAAAGCACTTCTTCTGCATATCAATGGTTGGTTATCTTGAGAAAAAGCACTTGTGGGACTGTTTCAGTTGTGAGCTAAAGCTGCTTTTTTCATGGAACACCATTTTTTTAAAAAGCAAAACCAACAAATTATAATTATTCAGACTTGGGTATTTGGCGGATATTCTCTCAAAAATGAAGTGTGCCTGCCATGTCAAGAGCTGACAGTAAGTAGTGTGTATCATAACAAAATTTGAGTTTTCAAGTGAAAATTAGAATTTTGCAAAACTTGCATCCACCATTGTGAGCTTCACAGTTTCCCAGTCGACTTTCTGATTAGCTTGGTGTTGATACTCGTAACTATATTTTGGGATCATAAAATGAAATGTGTCAACACTGGAAGATGGATATAACTCAGTGAACCAGTATTTTCCAAATGATCAATGCATGATGTTACAAAAACACCATTCGAAGTGCATATTAGACCAATGGACTTTAAAGAAACAGAGTACAAAGAGTTAATTGATATGGTTTCAAACTCCACATTATAACTAACATTTAAGGAATTACAACTTGTCAAGTTTTGGTGTAATATCAAAGAAGAAAGTCCATAGCTATCTGAAAAGGCTATTACCATATACTCCTGCCTTTTCCAATGCCATATCTGTGCGAGGTCAGATCCAGAAGCCCTTTGTGTACTTCAACCACATGAGAGCAGACTGTCTGCAGAAGCACAGTTAAGATCCAGGTGAATTCTACTGAGCCCAATATTAAAGAGTTTGGCAAGAATGTAAAAACAGAGTCATTATTCTCAACAGATGCTAAAGTTTTAGGGAAAATACAGGTTTTTACAAAAATGTTATTTAGGTTAACATATAATGATTTATTATTAGTTTAAGATTAATAAATACTTTCAATTTTTCTGTTTTGATTTCTCTCATAATAAATGTTGACAGATAAAATCCACCCTATAAAAGCTCTTAAGGGTCTCTAATAACTTATAAGAGTCTAGGTTTTAAGACCCAAAACTTTTGAGAATCACTGTATTAGACTAAGGAAGCATTTTTAATTTGCACATATAACATCGTAAATTCCTAAAAACCTAGCTTACACATTATGGTAACATATATCTTTGACAGGGTGTATGACATGATAAATAATCCGAAACTCCTATGTGAATGATACCTGAGATGTTAGCTCTCTTAAGTTTTTTTCTAGCTGCATTTTAATCTCTCCAGAAATAATGTTTCCCTATGGTTTCTAGGAAGCATGTAGGGGAAAAAGGGTTAAAAGCAAAAAGTTTCTGCATCTAAAAACTCATAATTTCCTAAAACATTTGCTGAATGTCTCACAACTTATTAAGTGAACTCATCTATGAATGCAAATGCTGATTAGCAATTTGGCAATAGCCCAACATTCACAGAATTCACATAGCTTTTCTTTAAACCAGTAGTTCATACATGATTAATTAGAACATCTCATTTATGTAGTGTGCACTTTAGCTCATTACTCTAAGTAAAATTCGTTAAGTATTTACATTTAGATAATTAAAATCTGGGTACACCCTTAAGAAAGATGCATACACTTTAGGCAAAGTGATTTTTTTCCTTTATGCCACTGAAAGTAAATTACAGCCTCATTTACAGCATCATCTGTAACCAGTTTCACAGCAGAGCACAGTACTGCCTTATCTTCTAGTCCTTAAAAGGTATACATTTTTTAAACATATAAATGCTATGAGAATGATCAAATGATCACAGAGTTGTTCTGAAGGGCCACCCAACCACATACTAACATCAATGCCGTTTTTAATGCGGGAGGTTCGCTTTAAACACTTATCACAATCTCTGTCGTACCTATAAGACTATACTATTAAAATGGACATTGGAGAAATTTTTCATTGCCTTATTATTTTTTCAAGTGAAATTATCAGTTAAAATCTTTCTGGTCATTAATGTCCACAATACAAACATAGAAACACCTTGCTTAATTGGAATATTCAGGAAATAAGAGTTTTGACTCCTTGAATTTTCTGATTTAAACTAATGGCAGAAACCTCTTTTTCTTTTAGTCTAGCTGTTGAAATCTAGGATCCATTTTTGTGTTTTAAAACACACATACCAATAACATAGTTCAATCAACATAAATTATGAAAAGCTTCATCTGAAAAAATATTTTCAACCAGCTTTTATTTATGAGAATTTCTCCTTGCCATTTGTTCCTTTCTCCTTAATAATCCAAAACCAATTGAAGATGTGAAATACGTGATTTATGATAATGATTTTAATGATATTTGTTGGCTGGTAAAACTGTCTCCTCACTATCTGTACACATTTCATTTACCCTCAAAATTAAAGTTTTCAGGTCTGCTAAACTTCCAGGTTTGTTTGACTTTGTTGAAGTTTCGTTTCTTTTGTGGTGGTGCTTTTTTTCATTGTGAATTCAAAATACAACCCCTTCCTTGCCTGTAAATTCACACCACTGAATGTAAACATATAAAATCAGATAGTGAGGCAAGCACTAATTTTAGAAGAAGCTTTAAACTGGGTCAGTGATCAGATCTAAAAACTGAATTGGTCTTTTGTAACCATCTAGAGAAGCTGATTGCAGTCAACCAATCATGATACCCCATTCTAAAATCTACTTGTCAAAGAAAGAATAAATCTCCATTAAAAGTTATTGTCTCTCAAATATGCATGCATCCATTCTCTAGATGTCTTTATAACCTTGCAAGTAACTCTAGTCCAATATCATAGATTTTGTATTTACGGAATGCTTATTAAAGTAACAAATTCTTCTTGTTTTAGAATAAAAGCCAACATTTAAAGATATTTTTTGTAAACCAAGTAGGATGAGCCCAATATGAGTAAGGAACAGCCACAAAGACAAAATATCTACTGTATCTCAACATTGCATGTTGCATGTTTTAGGGTATCCCCTAATTGCATGATTTAGGGGACTATCTCATGAGGGGTTTGTAAGGAGTATATTATATATTTTAAGCTCTTTGCATAGAATCTAGAACAGAATTAATACTTAATAAATGGCAGTTATTGACAATGAAAATGGCAATTATATGAAATTCATATTTTGTATATGTTAGCTATTCTGCAAACAGTCCCTACTCTGATTACTTAATACAGTAATATAATCACGCCTTCCTACTGCCTGAATAATACAGACAGAAGCTGAAAACAAAAGAATATTCAAATATAAAATAATTCATTTTATTAATCAAGTTTGTGGTCAAAGATAAATTTGGTATGTAGAAGTAATAGAGTAGAAACTTGGAAGGAAAAAAGGGAACACTCAAACACTCTTTCCAGCCAAGGAAAAGACCCAGCATGAAAGCTGACAAGAAGTAAAACTCTTCCCTTGGAGCAGTGAATGACAGAGCCTTGCTTGGGAAAATGAAATACAGAGTTTCCATCAGCTTGGACCCTTTTATCCTTCCTGCTTAATTCTTAAGAACAAATAGCCAAAATGGAATTGGGAATTTTGGGGCTACACAACCTCTAATGTAATAACATCAGCATTTTTTAACCTCATAAAAATAAAACTCCTTTAGAAGCAAAGGGGATTTTACCAACAAATCTGAGCACATAATCGTTGAGATCCTCAAAAAGCACAAGGACATGCCTTTATGATGGTTTAGATTCCACATTCATTCTCCATTCCCCCAAAATTAATTCCCTATAGTCTGACAGTCTTCTGGTAGCTAAATGGTGCCTGATTGGTCTTGGATACTTTCGGTGTGCATGCCTGGATCCAATGCTTCACCTGATTCGAGGTGAATTCAAAAGACATCTGTGAACTCAGAAAGCAGGTTCTCAGATGCTTGGGGAGGGTTGGGACCCTTACAACACTTTTGCCTTCAGCAAAAATGTATTTCAATATAATTATAGTAGATAGCTTTCAATATGTCATCTCTATTATAGCAGCTGTAAATTATGGAGTGAATTGCCTGTGTACAAGCATTTCTTCTGGTACAAGCGAAGTGGGAGAGCTGCACAGGGTGTGATATATCTTTTTCTTTTTAATTGAGAACAAATGTCTAAGTCAAATTTCATTTGCAAAAACTGATGTGTCCATTTCCCTTTGGAAGAGAGGTGGGGGAAGCCAAAAAGCCTTGAATTGTTAAAAACGGGGTTCCCAGGACCCTGGTTCAAGTTCATTAGGAATTCACTTATTTTAATAGTTGGACCTTTGATCCTAAGAGCATATTTGAAAGGTATAGTAAAAGCATTTTTCAAAACTTGTAGCTAATCAACAAAAAGACAAAGAAGCAACCAGGTTTTTTTCCCTAGCTAAAGAGAGAAGCAGTGCACCCCAAAGTATAAGATAGTCGCTGCAAACTTCAGAAAATTATATATCCCTGTTGGGTGTCAGGATCAGCAAAAGAAAAGTGAAATATAAATTTTTTTTGAAAAGTGAAAAAGTTTTTATTCATTTTGGGTGGTAGTAATATTCGAGAACCTTATTCTATTCTATATTCTAGGCCTTATATTTCAAAGTGTTTATAAGTGACTTTAGATGGTTATCAGCAAAAATCATTATATCTGAGCCTATGTAATGAAGACACAAGATCAAAGGACATTTTCTGGAGGAAAAAAGGACAGGATTTTAAAGACTGTACCATTCCTGAAACACACATATAAAACGGAGCCTTGCAGCTTGGACTTAATTTTGCTCGAACTGTAGCTCTAGTCTGCTTAGCTTTGTAAATGTGGCTGTGTTTGTAAGGTACTTTAATTTACTGCAGTGGTAGTGTTTGTTAATTTTATGGCATTCTAAATCTAAACAGGCTTCAGATACATTTTCATTACTGCTTCATTAAAAAACACAGTAGACTGAATAGTTCTAAGATTCCAATGTATTTGTTTCTTTCAGTAAAAGACTCAACATAATTTTCTGATGAAGCCACTCCCTTAACATGTATGTTCTTCCCATTATTAATAAGCTCTGTCACTCAAAATACTCATGCTTACTATTAGGAGGAAAAGTATAATTTCTGGAAAGTCATTAAAATAGTTGTTTTTTCCTTCTCTACTCTGATCCCATTCTAAACGCAAGTCAACATGAGTGAATGAGAGAAAACCAGAATGTACTGAATTATTTTCCAATTCTATATAAGCAGCAGCACAATTCAGTGGAAAAGGAAGGCATATTGTCAGAAACTGACTTCAATACCTGATTCTGACACTAACTAGATGTGTGACACTGGACAAATCTTTCAACCTGAGTCTCATTTTCTCATCTATAAAATGGAAATTATAATGCCACCTATCTTGGAAATGCCACCCTTTCATCTCACTTAGTTCTGCTTAGCCCTCCTAGTAGTTCCAAAGTGTATCCCGGGAAGGTCTAGCCCAGTTAGAGCCCACAACTTGTATCCCAAAGACTTGTGAAAAAACAACTGACTATCTTATGTCAAAACTCACTGATCGAATAACTTAGGAACTAGAGAGAAGAGCTATAAAAGCCAACCCCACAGAAATTCAAGTGAATTAAATGCTGCTATGTTGTTTCTAAAACAATTCAGAACCTACAGAAGAAAATCTGTAAACTGAAATTCTGTTAATCAGCCAACCAGTCATCACACTCCATCTATTAATTTGTCCATAAAACTATAGCAATATCAAATGGCTGTATTTTTCCTTCAGAGAGTGTCAAAAATGAGCAAGGAAATATATATTTAAGTGTTTTTTATTAGGTTATTGAATATATCGAGAAATAAGATTCATTACTACACTTTAAAACTCATTCTTCTGAATATATTGAATCCAAAAAAATCCAAAAGAACATACTATAGATTAACTTTCAAAGAACCTGTGTATTCTTAAAGCAAAAACAATTCCAAATAAAACAAAACAAAACCCCTGGTGACACTGATAGATGACAGCCTCACCTGACTTCCAATAGGGCAAGGGAGAGAAAAAAGGAAACTGGTATGAAGAAACTTGGTAGGAGACAGTAAGGGAACCGCCTTAATTCTTCATCCAAAAAGTCGGGTCATTTCGCCCCTAATACTATGGATCTTTCCACGCAAGGTGAATAGTGGTATTTATTTAGTAAGTATTATAGATATATTTAACATAAAGTTATGCAATTAAGATTATACTACAAATTGGAACCATTTTCTTCTGTTTACGCTCAGGGCAATTTTTTCAATCAAGACTTCTTTTGTTTACTCTCAATTATTCATATGTCAAATCAGAAAGCTCCATTTTTATGTGTACATACATAAGATAATTTTTCCAAAATTCTTATTTGCAATTCTTCCACTGAAAATGATCCCTACAAATGAGGCTAGAGATATAGTTTGAGATTCCAGAAAGTACTATGCAGGATAAAAAAAAGATAATATCTTATAATATTAATTTATATTGGATTTTAACATCAAGCTACATAAACTTTCTACCCTCCCTCAAAACACACTCACCTCTGGAACAGAGTCCAACATTTGCTTAATACCACCATATCCAGAATATTTGAGAAGGCAATGAAAAAAATAACATATACAACTGAAACTTTGCAGGGAACTCAGAAGAAAAATCAGTAATAAAACTGGCCAGGACACCCACATCACATTAAAGTGTTTGGACTTCATGAAGTGCCTGGCTGTGCAATGAAGCATTTGCTGGTGAAACGATATGATGCTTAAGACTTGCTTTAAAATAGCCTACCGAAACCAAAAAAAGGTGTGTGCGTGTGTGTGTGTGAGAGAGAGAGAGAGAGAGAAGCAAAATAAGACTGGCAAAATACTGATATTATGCATCTGGGTGATGGGCATCTAGGCAGTGCCTTATTGTAGGCTGAGCTCGATAAAACTGCCAGTACACAACTGTTTTTGACCTAAAGCTTGGCAATTTCACCCAAGTCAATGTAATAATATTCTCTTTATTTGGGGGTACATTTAAATATTTCCATAACAATGTTTTTTTTTAAATTACCTGCTAGTGAAAAATCTGTCAAACTAAACAGGTTTTTAGATTGAAACTAACAACAAAAATAAGTTGAAAATGAACTACCAACATTTTACATGATTTCATTGAATCTAAGACTTATTTTTTCCCACCTTTTAACATCTTTGTGAAGTATGGAGCATTTTACAGTCAACAGCATGTTGTAGTTCAATTGGGTAGTGTTAACTTTTTACTTGGTGGTACATAAACAATGACACAGCTTAAAATTAAAGATAACTTGGATTCAATGAAATTGAATTTTAACGTAGTTTTGCTGAGGACAGCATTTTTAATCCACATCCCCTATCTACTCAGGAATTTAGCACACAATGCCCAGTATTCTCTGCTCCAAGGGATCTATAATTATCCTAGAAGTCTCCTCTTCAGAGAGAAAGGCCAGAACCTGCTTACTTTGTGCCAGTAGCTCCCTCCCCTATAGTCTGGCACAGTCCATCAGAATTAATTCCTGGGAGGATTCTGGAGCTCAGAGCACAAGAGGAAGAGCTCCCTGTGCAGTGCTTCCCTTTAAAAGTTGTTAGAACTCATGAACAAGGCCAGTATGTAAATGTTAATTATCCAGAGCTTTGAAGGGCACCAAGCAGCAAGGTTAGAGGGGAAGGATGGTTGCAGGTGTGGTAGTAAGGGCACGTGAATGTGAGGAAGAATAAAACTAGAACAAGTAGATGGGACAAAATAGGTTTCGCTTCACCTCTGAAATCTCAAAGGGACTTCATTTCATGAATCCAACAATTCACTTGGGTTTTTGCATTGACCTTATTTATTTCACTCTTTGTGTTAACACCTACCCCTCACAGCCCTCAGAATCGGTTAGCGCAGTCTAATAGAAGAGCAACAGAGGGTTTGTGCAGGACTATGAGAGTGGCGGCTGCTGACCTGTTCATATTTCTCCAGTTCTGTGTGATAGATTTGTCTGATCTGGGTCAATTTGGCTCTGTAATCTGAGTGTTCAATAGAGTTATCTGAAGAACCTCCAGAGGCTGCCGCGGCTGCAGCTGCTGCCGCCGATCCCCCACCTTTCTCAGGACCTGAAACCCCTTCTGCCAAAAGCATATTGTCCAGTCTCATTAGCTGGGGATCGGGAGGGTCCTCCTCCTGGGCTCCTCTGATGCTGAGACCTTCAAGGGAAGAGAGAGACAGAGAGAGAAGAAGCGAGAAACAGGACAAATCGTGTGAGTATTTTTGTTTATTTGAGAAAATGATCAAACAACATTAGTGTACTACGATTCATGCTGAGAATTTCATGGTTCACATTCATCAATAAGCATAAGTATGAAAATTCTTTTCAAGAGAATATTTACATGCATCCCAGAATTTCTATTATTACCCCCTTTTAATTTATCCTAGATCGGATCCCTGGAAAAAGGTAATCCTGGCTTCTCAGAATACACTAACATCAATCTTCCCAAATTCCAAGGATTTAAGCATAAAATGAGAAGGGGTTAAAAAATTTGGGATTTTGAGAAAGGAAAAAAAATAATAATCCTGAGGACATAAACAAACACATCTAAAGGTAGTTATTCTGCTTCTCTGCACGGTTGGAAAAACAGAATTTAAAATCCCATAGAATAATTGATTCACAAACTATAGCCAAAATAAGAAAACAGGATTAGATGGGAGTTTCCATTGTGTAATTTCAGGGGGAGAAAGAAATTCATACATCATGAGGTAATTAGCTATGCTTTAAAAATATGTATTAGTGAATGAATATGTTAACCAATTGCCTATAAACTGTGAAATCAGGACCCTAAATAGAGTATTAAAAATGTACCACTGGAATGGCAAACAGTAGTCTCAATCTAATTTTGCTTTTAAATCAAGAACTTCCTAAGTGATGCCCAGTCAGCAACCTCATCTGAGAACTATAGATCACAGCTGACAATTCATAGGTTTAATCAGGTCACATAGGCTTTCTGCCAAGATGTTTTCAACAACACAGAAGACAAAGTTTTAAAATAATTATCATGGTATAAAAAGCACTGGAGTCATGACAGCTCAAAATCAGCATTTTCATTAATGTGTAACATAATCTAAAATATCCCAGCCCAATTAACCTCTGTAAATCTGTTTAAAAGCCAGCTCCCCACACTAGTAACAAGGCATCCTGGGGAAGAGGGAGGCGGGGAAGTTGGCATCTTGCATGTCTGCGTTTGGATTCTGCCTTTTTCGTCTGTGGCTGTTGTTGTTTATCCACAGTGGTGCACACTCTGTGTCTAGTGTAACTTACATGACAGTAACATCTATAAGCTGCCAAGTACTCAACTGAGCACCATCTCCGTGATTTTATATGCTAACCTAAAACTACCATCAATTCTTTTAAGAACAGATTTCATTCCTAGATGTCCTGAATTACACCCACAGCATGACAGAGCTCTTGGTTGTCTTAACGCAAATGCACAACTTTAATTTCCTCCCTCAAAACACTCTAAAGCTGTCACTTTCATTTAAAAATATACTTCAGAATAATTTCAACTGGGTAATAAAACTAACTCACAATAATTTAAAATTATATCTGTTGCCTGTTCAGAGGCAAATAAATAAGGTCTGAAAACTGTAATATACTAAGACAATAAATTCATTTAGGGAACCAGAAAGTTAGGGAACTCTCTTAAATAAGATAAAATCAGTATCAGTATCAACATTGTTGATAATTAAAAATAGAAAAACATGTATTTGCTATTTCTTCTAGATCTGGTAAATACTGGTTATGCTGGCATTTTTAATTTAACATCTTTAATTTTCTTCCCTTCTAATTCACTTTGTTAGATGTTAAAATCTCGTGTCCTCGACAGGCCTGTAGTTCCACATACCGTTTCCTGTGCATCTGGAATGCAGTGAGGACTCACTGACCAGCCTCTTCTCTTGCACTCTGGGCTCAGCTTCATTTTATATTATTTGTCGGGAGGCCCTTAAGTTTCTCCTTTTTCAACTAAATTTTTGCTCACACTTCTGTGTGCTCACTATTTCTCTTCTGTATTTATACAGGTGATTCTCCTGGAGACGTGGGGTTCTTTTTTTAATCTACCTTCAAGGTTCCTCCAGGTTTCCAGTTTTCCCCCTCGTATTTATACATACTGATCTTTTTCCTATGGATATTTGGTGAGGTTCTTTAATAGTAGATCAACATCCATAGTCAAAATTATTACACTTCCCTGCACAAGTGTGGCAGTAAAGTGACTTAAAACACAAGGAAGCAGACTATAAGGGAGAGAGAAGAAGGAAATTCATCAGGAAGAAATGCAAAGACATGGCACTTTTATACATTGCTAATAGGTATATAAACCAATACTACCAGACCAACAGGAAGCAACCGTTAAAGTCAACAGTAGTGGACACAAATAAAAATAAGTATGTATTTTTAGCTGGTATAACATTTTCCCTTTGTGATGAATAATATCTCCTCTAAAATCATAAGTAAATTAACATTTCAGTGTTGGCCTCAGATATAGGAAAAAAATGTTTTAATATGATCTTTCTGCATTTATTTTATAAATTATGTGCATCGAGTCACATCAGGAAAATCATTCCTTGACAAAAAGTTACTACTTGTTTGGATGTAAAGTACTATAGCACTTTGTAATTAGGCAACATTGAGAAAGCTGTTTATCAATACTGAAGTCATTTTCATACCTACAGTTGGAAAAGTGAATCAAATTTCTTTCTCTAGGGACGCCTGGGTGGCTCAGTTGGTTGGACGACTGCCTTCGGCTCGGGTCATGATCCCGGAGACCCGGGATCGAGTCCCGCATCAGGCTCCCGGCTCCACGGGGAGTCTGCTTCTCCCTCTGACCTTCTCCTCGCTCATGCTCTCTCACTGCCTCTCTCTCAAATAAATAAATAAAATCTTTAAAAAAAAAAATTTCTTTCTCTACTAAGCAATGTCATGACTATGGATCTTCAAATAAAAATATCTAGTTTCTAAAATTATTTTTAATTTAAGTATTTCTATTCATATTCTTGCCTTACATTCAGATTGCTATTTTATTCCTCGTCCCACCTACCTATTCACTCACTATTACTTAGCTTACTAACCTGCCAAAGTCACACATGGCTCCCAATTACAAGACCTACTCCTCTGGGCACCTATATACATCTTAATGAACCTAAATTTGCAAGGGGCAGGATGTATCTCCCCGTGTAGGTATCAAAAGATCTTGATATCTTAAGATTTAAACTTGGAAAAACAATAATTTAAAAACTGCTCATTCTTGTTTTTAATCCAAAATGTATAGTAGGACATTTACAGAGATTTATGAAATTTTACATCTAGGCTCCTCAGTTATAATAGTATTATAAAGTTAAAAACAACAACAACCCTATTTGCAATCTACTTATAACCACAACATTCATTTCACTACCCCTAAGATTTAGACAAATCATACAAACACAGTAAAACATTGTTTAACAATGAACTTGGCTTTGTTATAAGCCCACAGTTTTTGCATATCTTTCAGCAAATCCTAATTAGCTGTCTTTCAACATGCTGTGCACCTGCCCCACAGATAATGGGAGAGAGCATCTGCATAGACGACTGCATTCAGAGGGCAATAAATAAATTACGGGTCAAAATTATTACAAAGCTTTCTCCGAATAAACGCATACCCTTCACAATACTAAGCTGCAGATGTGAAAAGTACCTAAAACCCACTCAAATGGTATGATTATGGGGCTGTTTGAGTTTAATAATCTGACTGTAATTCAGGCATTTTCAACAGCTCATTAAGGGTTCATTAATATATAGGCAAGCTTTTGAATTATAAATAAACAGATTAGAAATCTGCAGTGGCTGGATTGTACCGTAGTAGCCTCTCTAACAGAACAACTCTGTAATACAATGAAGGCTTGACCCAAGAGAATGAGGTGCAAAAACAGGGCACCAACTAAGCTTCATGGTTCCCTCATTTCAAGGACCAAGCCCACTAGACCATGACAGACCCCTGTTCATCCACGACTAAAGAGTGGCTTCGGACCATGGCTACCTCACATGTTTCTACACAGAGCAATGAATTAGGCACAACTAAGATCTAGCCCTACAGTATTTCCATAACCAGAGAAGACACATAATATCCATAGGAATGATAAATAAAAGTTATCAGACCATTTTTACTTGTAAAGAATCCATTATTCAGACCTTGCTGAGAAACAAAAAGCTATTATGGAAACTTTGAGTTGTTTGATTCCGCACCCCCCCCCAATGAGTATGCCATAAAACTAGATCCCAAATTATTCATAAACTCAGGCCTCTGAAATCTCTATCATTTTCTTTTATGATGGACTTGTTCTTGATTCATTCAACTAGCACAGCAGTGTTAGCTCAGAGGAAAATGTCTGAGCACTGTCATGTAAAACAAGGCCAGATCAGACCTTTTCAGCAGGCCCTGAATTCTTCACTGCTTTGAAACCAGTCACAGTTCTAATATTTTCTATTTTCCTTACAATTTTCCATAGATTTTATTTTGTGTCTGTTATTTAAAAGTAATAAGGAGGATTATGGCCTAAAGTTTAAATGTGATTAATAAAGAAAATACTGACTTTATTTTCTGTGCTTTCTTCATTTTAACCCAAGTCAGCCATGGTTTGCTATATGTAACCCAGGTTGTAGATGAAGACAAAAGATTAATACAGACAGGTTGCTACTTTTCTCCCCAAACATGAAAAAGGTAAA